>JAUZND010005770.1:0-11054 GCA_034780555.1 Coelogynopora nodosa | reverse complement strand
CTAGTCGAGTTGGCCGAGCGGTTAATGCGGTAGACTTAACATCTACTGGATCCATTGATCCGCGTGGATTCAAATCCTACACCCGACAAAAATGTTGGATATACTTAACCAATCGACAACTTTTAAATTAAAACGTTTTATTATTGGCTAGTTTATTCTATAAAAGATGGTAGTATACAAAATTAAAATCCTTTCTATCACAAACTTAATATGGAACAGACGTCTTGTGTAGTAATATTTGCTGGAGAATCACAATAATTGAAAGAAATGACGCTTGATAAAATGTATATACTTTTACTTGTGCTTGACTATGATGTTAAAATTTATACCAGACGTCCTCAAATGCAACAATAATTCAACCGTTTTATTTTTCAAAGGCGTTAAAATGTGAAGTATGGGTTCGGGAGTTTCTGCATCAATCTGTGAGGTTTTATTACATAATCTGGACATATCCGACTTGACAGTTTCTCATCGATAATCAACTGTTGTGCTTCAAATAACCATGAATTCAAGCAACTTATATCAATTTGCAATGGACAAATTTCAACCCGTTATATTGTACGAATTCAAACTATTTCCTGCAATTCAATTAAAATTATGTAGTGGACTCCATGCAAATTGTTGTCATACTGGAAAAGTTTATATTATGGAACAATGTGCAAAGACAATTTTTCCCAGCATTTCTGAATGGATTACTTTGAATTTGTAAGTTTTATTGTTATTTCTTAATTAATCATATTGTACATAGAGCTATATAATCATATATTAATAAGAAATAAAATCAATCAATTATTATTATTACTTTCTTTATTAAGGGGAGGTATAACAATGAGGGTAGATAACAAATATAGGGTTACAACATTAAACACCTCACTACTACAGTTATGTTTTTTGAGTAGCAGTAGCACATGCACTGTCCGACACGGTTGATTAGGATAACTTGATAATAAAATGTTTTGCAATAGGATCATTACTGTCAAGAAATACACGATTAAAATCAGACAAAATGTCAGAGAGAGATTTACCTCTCACTTTATGATATAGATAATAAAGACAGAATGAACCACATTCATTGGGTAGATAAAATACTTTGTATGAACTGGTTCGAATAATACAAAAGCGTGTGTTTAGGTTTAACCAACACTGAATGTGTGTAGGAGGTATGCATCCAAAACTAACAAAAACTTCACCAATGTTAATATGTCATGATCCATATAAATTGCAAACTAGTGTTGACCAGATAAATTGTTTGTATCAGTTTTCACAATAAAACGTTGCGGATTAGAATACTGTATCGTGTTATGTATCTAGCTCGACTTGCCAAAGTTGTTACGTTATCTTTGATTTTGGTCAATCTGTAATTTATTATCTTTCTAGTATTATCTGGAGTTTTCTTAAACAGTGAGTTATTTTTTAATTTACAATATTATTTTTTAACCTTATTCTTGGCCTCCTGTCGAGGTTTACTATTGTACTGGATGTAATCTAAGAAAAATGGCTCCTGGTGAAACTGCAACACTCTGCTAATTTTTGTTAACACGATTCCTTGCTTGAGATAGAACTGAAGCATCCTTCCATGACAAATATATTTCTCCTTTTTATTATGAGTGAGCAGGAGTTTAGTGGTACCCTTTTACTTAAGTCTATTTTTCCTTTTTGAAGATAGGTTTTTATACTGACCATTAAAAAACGAGTAAGCCAGATGAATAGTATAACCTCTTTCTCAGGTGCGAATGGCAAGTCCGCCTCACACATGTATCCAAAATCACCGTTTAAATCAACGGTTGTGAAGTCCAATTTATTTATTTAATACTGTGTCATCTATTTAAATTGAGAGTGTGGCATTGATTGTGAGATAAAATTTCCGTATTAATTGTTGACATCAATATATAGCAACTCCACACGTTCTGCTGTTAACTGTGTGGGTATACTCTATTTCTCATGGTGTTTATTCACAAAGGTCATTCTACCTCGTGTTCCACTCTCTATAAATTTGTACATCTCAACATCTGTGAGCAGCTCCACTTTGGCTTTAGTCATCTTAAAGGTGGACTCCCAGCACAGGATCCAGCTTGTCTTCGGTTAGACTGAGGTTGCGGAATGCCTCAAATACATCCGCCAATTGATGCACATCTCGCTTTAAATATGCCAACATGTAGTCAGCAAAATTCTGACAATTGAATTCGCGCCAGGCCACTTGAGCTCTCTCGTAATAATCCAATGAACACGGCTGCTTCTTGAGATCATCAAAAAAGGCTTCTCGTGATGGTAGTCCGGACTCCATCATTTTTGCCAACAAATAAAAATATGTGTAAGGAAACACACCTTTCGCAGTTACAAGAGAATCAGGAGCAGAAGCCGGAAATGCTCGACGGCTTTGGATAAGATTATTTGGAGAGAGATTTATGACAAGATTATCTAGGGAGTCACACATGAATTAAACACTATCCTTGAACAGGAGTTTCATACGAATAGCTACCTTCTTCATCTTGCCATCTTTCTTATCCAATATACTAAGTTTATCTACTGGAAACGTGACAGTTAAAGCCATATATTTCTCCTTAGAAAGCGGAATCACGCGAACTCCCATTCTTTCATCTTTCCGAGAGCTGCTTGGCAGACAACATTTGAGTCATAATTTTCAAAATTATGGAAGAATATTGGTAAAAAAGTTCTATCAAGTCGCATTTTGGTGTTGCAATACTGACAGGCTTTACCCCTATATCTACAGGTAAGATGACGTGATCCGCCACTTCGAAATTCTTGCTGTGACCATGCTTTTCTCCCTCGCTAGTTCAGACAACTTTTTTGGAAAGAATGATCTTTATTCCATTGGTAGATGTCTCTGCCCCACTGTTCGAGCACTTGCATGGCATCGATGATGCACCTGTCACCAACGAAGTGTGTTTAGCTGAGATTTAGTGGAGCAATTTTAAGTTCCGGGTGAGGTACGAGCACCATTCCAAAAGCTTCCGGTTTGTGTTCAACATCTCCAACGTTTTTCTTGTTTAATGCGCATTTGATATCCGAATACACAACATATGGCAGTCTTTGACTTAATCCCAGATTTAGTGAACTCCATTTGTGTGTTTTTGGGTGGGATAATAGTGATTGCCTGCTCTGAATAGCACAGATTGCGATGATCACCAAGCATTTTTTCGGTTGTGAATGGTTGGAGACATCGCTCGCATAATTTATTTGCGTGAGCCCAGCTTGTTCTTTCTCTTGTGACATCTAAGTAATCAGTTAAAATGGACTATGGGTAGGTAATGAGCTGAATCTTAAAGGGTCAATATATTGATCACATTCACAGGTGTTTCCGATGATGATTTACCCGCAGCTCTGAGCACTCTTACTGGATTGCTTTTATTTTCCTCATCCCACTCAACCAAATTGAGATATTGACCTGGCTTGTGGCGTCAAAAGTGCTAATATCACGAGCATTAACGCGAACATGTTCAGTTATGCCTGATTTCGTGAATATTGTACTTTTGATGTCTCTGGAGATTACACATAATTTCGTGGGAATGTAGACAGCCAAGAACTGAATACTTAAAGCATTGATCGCCAGACTTTTTAACGTTTACAACAGTGTGTTTGCTGGCTAGTCGACTCGGAAGATCAATATCATCTGCTTTACCACGATAATCAGACGCTAAATAGTACTTAATTGCTCGCATGTCGACATAATTCTCTCCTAAATATAGACAAAATATTAGTAAAACCATCAAATAAACTCTTATTTATATTAATAATATCTTAAATTTGTTAAATTTAGCGAACAATGTAATAAACAGATTTGACATTGTCAACATATTTAATTATATATATGTATTTATCCTAAATCTGATATATACATGATATGCATAAGTATGAAAGAGCATCCATTGTTTACTTTGGTGTGCTGTATTTTATTGTATGTATACATTAGTTTAACAAGTTGAAATGGTGTATGTATATTATTATAATAATATTACGTTTTTTATTATGCTTCAAATATATAATTATTATGTTTGTTTTCAAATAAATATATTTTTGTTGTTTATATTTCGACTCCATATATTTTACTAACGAAAAATTTAGAATTACATATATACAGTAACCTATAATAACTGTTAAAACTCATTTGTAATATAATTCAATGCGCTACCGCGCAAAGCAGCGTTTAAGCGGCGCTAACAGCCTAAAAATCGCCATAAGGCGGTTAAGCGACGATAACCGTAGAAAAAATGCCATGCGGCGGTAAACGCCGATTTACCGCCGTATTAAATATGTTATTGAATTATCATTTTAATATTAATTTACCATATATAAGCATTCTAAAAGTATAATTTAATATTTTAGCATTTTACTCCACATATTTTTTAACCGCTGTCACATTGCTGTGATGTGCGCGAAACGCCAGCGTGTCGCTTGTACTTTTGGTACTATATATGAGCATATGTGTTTTTTTTGGTAGTTAATTATTTACATATTCTGAGCCACATTTTAAAATATTTCATTTTTTCAAACTATGCACTAAAATATATACCATAACGTTAGCTTAAAAAAGATTAAGCATATTACAATTGATATAATAACTTATTTATAATTATATTGTATATTGCTTAATGTAGGAATCACATGATTACATCATTCTAACTGTAGAATATATCTACGTATATAATATTATGATGATAATGGATAGTTATATTAAATAGTTAGTTATGTTTTACAATCAATAGTTATATTAAAGAGTTATCTATGTTAATATGTTTTCAAATTTAAATGTTACTTGGAAACTACATATGTTTAATAAATCATAAAAATACAACAACTTATTACTAACTAACGAATTCTTATATTGGTGTCAGAATTGGGATTTTTTAGAATCTCGTGTGATTATGGAAGACCCGAATATTTAACAGAATTTTAACATATCTCCCCAAAATAACGCGGGTTCATCCCCTTCCATTATCGGTGGAGTTACAGCCTGTGTCTTCATAGTAGTGTCTGTTGCACTCGGAGAGGACGATGGATCCATCATGAGACAGGTACGTGGGAATAAAGACTCACGCATAATTTCCATCGGTTCATGTCGTAGTTGAATCCGGCGACAGTTAAGGCTTGCCACATAACTAGAGTCGCCGTGTTGTCCAAAATACACCCCGTTTTAGCGCAGCATAAATTGATACTGCCCTGAGCCGAACTCCGACATCTTTGCATCTGTCCCATCCCAATTGAAGGCAAGCGTGTTGGCAATAATCTATTTCCTAAATCCATTAGGGTATCTCTGATCAATTTATAAGTAGTAAAATAAAATTCAGATACCTAGGCTTAGGCAGAATCCCTATTGAAAGCATAGAATAATAGGAAATGCGTAGGCGTTTTTTTTACAATTGAATGCTCGACTGATTTTATTGCTTGTGGCTAGTATTAATCTCATCTCTTTACACTTATTTGAAATCAACGACCCCGACTTAGTCAGAATCCTCATTGAAGCCATCTGGATCTGGCCTTGTATTGCTTTATTGAAAAGCATGTGGGAAAATCAATAATTGCAGTTGAATGAACGAATACTACCATAAGAGTATCTTTGATCAATTTGTAGGTAGTAAAATCAAACTCAGCTACCTTGGTTTAGTCCGAATACCAATTGAAATCATCCAGATCGGAAATTATATGGCCACAATGGATTGGGGGCATTGTTTTTGATAGACACCTCTCCTACTACTTATATTTGCTTGATACACCCCTACGTTTTTTATTTTAGTAAGCCTGTGTTGCATCTCATTGATATCAGGCCTATTGTGTCTTTTCCATGTAATGTTATTCTACTCTGCTCAAAACAGATTATGTTTCAATCAGTGTTGTACGCAAACAGGTGTATATAGGTATATATATATAATATATCATTACAAAGAAACAAAATTTATACATATAGCTTGCTTTTTTACATTTTCACATTACTTATATGGGTTAGCCAATTGATAAAATAGTGCTTTGTATGTGGCCTTGAACACTACGAAATTTGATGAACATTATTTTTGTCTATCAATCAAATATCGTGGAGTGCCACTTTCATGTAGTGTAAAACAATGATTGATTGCATAGATATCATTCTATTTTATAAGAATTTTAGCACTTGAATTTTCAATACATTTTATTGCATAACTAATAACTGACCATCAAACATGTGCACACAGCTGATGCAATTATATATAATAAAGTAATTTATAATAAAGAAATAATCTCACATTATGGTTGCTACATTGTTGTACAAATATATTATTATAATACATATTATAATAAAATTAATTTTTTCAAAAACAATAAGAAACTTTAATTCATACACAAGATTTATTTAGTGAAATTTCTATTATAAATAATTCAAGACAAATGCAACATGAATATTTTATTACTGCATATACGATATTTATGTTCACAAGTATATCATTTCTATATACAATAAAATTATATAACTGTTATTTACTATTTGAATTGAATATATTTTTAACTAAAAATATGGAAAATTAGCTAACTACAATATAGTTTTATAAAAATGTTAGTACGATGAAATTGTTATCATAACATAATCCATAAGAAACCAAACATAATTCGATATTTTTTATTGTACTAGGCAGTTAGCTAGGCACTCATTTATAATAAGAAACATATTGTAATGAAGCTTTGAGTGAAAAAAGTCACCTTGCATTAAAATAATAAAATCTATACAAAATTTGTGAGCCAATAAGAGATCTGACAGATTTACTAACTAACAAATATTTATTTGAAATTTTATATAGCCATCAGTAAAAGGTTAAATTATGACACAATGTAGATGCATATAACAAAAAAAATACTTATAATAATATAATATAATAAAAAATATAATATATAATATAAAATATAATAATAATACTTATAATAATAATATGATTTCATTATATCCGGTAACTATTATTACATATAATTTTATCTCTATTTCAACTTGTTACACCGTGTTAACATGTACAACATATATTAAAACATGTTCCTCTACTAAATATTCGAGTTGTTTTATTTATATAAATAGTCAATTCCAGAAATACATTGAGAAATAGATGAATTTCAAACAGCATTGATCACTTAAATGTTTGTATACTTTTTTGTAACATTTCATCATACACAAAATCCAAGCTGGGGAACCTGATGTAGTTTGGCGAAGGCTTGTTGAACCTTGGTGCAAGACTAGTTCTGTCAACATCTGCATATTTGGTCACTGTAACTTTAGTGGCTATCCAGTCTTCACAAACAAAATGAAAAGTGCTGTTGTCATAACAACAGTTTATATAGCAAGAAGTTTCCTTATAGTAAACTTTGTTTATATATGGCATCATACCATATAAGCCATATTTAGACCACTTGCAGGTATTATTGTCTAGCTATCTATTATACTCTTACAATGTTCAAACTCGTTTTTTGTTGATATCACCTCCTGTGATATTTTACAAAATACACATTTCTAGAGCTTGTAAACATTTAAGTAATTCTAGGTGTAAATGTATTGAAAAATAACTACATTAATATAAGTAACTGCAATCATTAAAAAAAATCAAATTGCTATATTTAAATATATTCTAACAAATTTCAAAATAAGGAAACATCAATATACTTGCCTATAATAATACATTGAATAGTTCTAGACTATGTTATGGTAAACATTCCACAATTTATAATTATAATACATAATGTTTGTTGAGAGAAATTAGATACAATTGTTTGAAACTACTGTGTTTCATAATGTAAGGTATTGATAGCTTCTGTGATGTATAATAACTCGAAATTGGAAAGAGATATAAGTATAATAAATTTAACACATTAAAGGTTATTTAATACCATTTTATACTAGGGATTAATTCATACTAATCTAAAACAGAAAATTTTTACACATAGTCAAAGCATATTTGTAAGATATCACCATTTCCTTACCATTTTCCATTTTTTGATCAAGAGAATTTCCAATTTATATTTAGGAATAAAGTTTAGTATTATATCTGAATATTTCCTTAATTGCTAGAGCCCAATCCTAAATTTATTGCTTTTTATACTTATGGCATAATTACTAAAGTGTATCTTGTAAGGTATCATATTTAAAACAAATAAACTAAAAGGTAAACTATTCCAAACCTCCACTAATTGTAAAACAAAGGCTAATGAAAACTAAAATTCAAAAAATGAGCTATTTGTTCACTTTCTGATTATATTAAATAAAAAGACTCTTTATATTGGAATCAACCATATATTCATTGTTAGTAGAAGATTTTATAAACTGTCAATTATTTGTAAGTTAATTCTGTATATTTTTTGATATCTTCTAACAGGGTTCTCACAGTTTTTCTAAAATAACTTTATTGGTGGTTTTCCAAGATAATTAGGATAAAAGTAAAACTATATTATTGACTTACTTAAATTACTTCAAATGTTAAAATATATACTATAATATAACAAGTATGATGTCTATAGATGATCATAGCATCACAAATGTGATAAAACTGGATTGTGTCTTATAATGATATAGATAAAAAAATGAGAATTATGTAGAAGAGATTAAACATGTAAGCCATTTTCTTCCCAAAAACATTGGTATTTTCTGAATGCATTTGCAGTGTGAAGGATAGACAAATCAGATTTGATCTCAGTCCTCAAACAATACAAAATCTGCTTGTGAGGGGATTTCAGCAACAGAATGCTATACTCACTTGATTTTTCACTGAAGATCATCTATCTCATTATCCATCATTTTGCACTTTTTGATTTATCTATCTGTAGATTTGGCCTTATTCTGTTCATTTTAGGTAATGTTAAGTAAAAGAGAAAATTATGTTTGTAGCAATTCAGAGCATCAATGAGGAAAATTGTTATAAAATGTAGTGCAAAATTTATTTTCTCTGTTTAAAAAAACAAAAAATGCATTTTCTGAATGTTTTCTAACCAGGAAAAACAAATTTATATTTTGTGGTGTTTGCCCAGTTTGTGGGAACCCTGTTCTAATCTTTTATTTCTCTAAGAACAATGTTATAAATTCTTCACTAAGTACTGTGAAATGATTCATAATAAATGATGGCTGGTCAGGTAATAACAGTAAAAATGCATATATGTAGTTATTTTATTGTGATAGCCAACAGTATCTTGAGAACAGGTTATTTTTGGCTTTAGTAATAGTTGAGAAAATCTACCTATATTTTAGGAGATGAGCTTAAAGAACTGCATAAAAACACAATTTACTAAATCTTTTAAAATGAGAATCAATTTTGTATCACATCTCAATCTATATAATATATACAATACAATATTAATTTATATATGTTAGTGACAGATTGCGAATTCAATTTGGATGGTTTATGAACTGGCCAAAAACAAGCACAGATTCCTAATTTGTCTGGCCAGTTCACAAACAGTTAACCTTTTCTTTACATGTTACATAAACACTATGCCTGGCTTTATTATGCAACAAATATAATTTTAAAAATAGATTCAATTGACATCAAAGTGAAATGGCTTATGTTACCTGATGGACAAGTAAAAAATTGCTCAATCTAAATCCCAATAGATAAATGTAAAAATAATTCTCATTGGTCAAGTTCAGCTGTCTGTTTTTCTCTTACATACAACAGGATTCTAGCTTGTTTCTTATTAGATGATGTTGTTTACGTTTTTGTATTGATTTGTTTGAGTGTACACCAACACTCAATATATTTTACAAACAGTTGTTTCATGTTAAAGTGTGCAATACTTTTTATTACCCAAATGATTTTTGACAATGATTATTTTATTTATGTATATATTTTTTGTATTTTATTAATATATATCAATTTAGAGACATTCCTAGATATATCTTGCTATAAAGTCATTTTTCTATGCTCAAAAAGCTGGGTCACCACACATGTTAAAAAAAACCAGCTGAATATTACTTAATACATTACAGGTAAATACACTATAGTATACCATAAGCATATCCTATTATTCTTTTTATTACTGGTTAAAATATTAGAAGAGTGTCTGTTCTAAAATGATTTCACACAAAAAGTATGTCTTTAAATACCATATTGTCACTCCATAACTAACTTTCCTGGAAATGATGGTTCAATTACCAACATTTTTCTATACAAAAATTATCTTATTTGTTTTTAAAATAAGGTTACATACCACTCAATTATAAAAAAAACATAGTACATTAAATATACTGTCATCTGCAGGGAACCAGTGCATATATATGTTTTAAAATAAAAAAGAATATACAGTTAGTACTAAACATTTAGGATGACATATCCTTAGTTAGTTCATGTAGTTATACCACAGTTTGCAATAAAGTCTAACAGGCTTTAACATAATCATATTATATATTAGGTGATAATATTTTCCGGTTGCCAGATTGCTAACCACTTTGTATATAATATGATTATGTTAAAGCCTGTTAGACTTTATTGCAAACTGTGGTATATAACCTGATAAATATAATAATAAATAAAAAAATTAGTATATAATTATGTGGATGAAACAATAATAAATATAATAATAAATAATTATTTTATAAATATTATGTGAATGAATCCATGATAAATATAATAATAATAATATTTGTCATATATCACATATAAATCACATATATATTCTTTTAATTTTTTTTTACTAACAATAAAAATATACATTATATATATAATAATAAAAAAAAGTTTGTATTTTTTATATATTATATTTTATATATATCACTATTAGACTAGATTTAATATACCATTATCCAATTTCTGGTTCAGGGTGAGCCATAATGAAATTTTTGTTGACTGAGTTTTACAGCAAACTATGATTTTTTTTTCAAATTCAAAGTCTGCAGCTATAATACACTCAGGGCTCGAAATTGGGCTCCAAAAAAATCCAGAAAAAAAACAATCTCCCTGGGCACATGACTATGTGGAAGCGTAGCCTATAAAATCATCGCCACTGCGATGAGATTTTTTTAGGTTTTAAGACCTAGAATTCATCTAAGGGCATATAAAATCATCAATTATTGTTCTGCAGATCTACAAAATTAGTCA
>JAUZND010005769.1:0-11054 GCA_034780555.1 Coelogynopora nodosa | reverse complement strand
ATTATTATTATTATTATTTTGTTTACTACATATACATATATAATATATATATATATATATATATATATATATATTTAAAAGACTTTTATGCTATAGTTGTAAACCGGGTGTGTGGGGGAATATATTGTTGATTTAATCATATAGACTTTAAATTAGTTAATTTACTCACATGTAAACCTATATGAGTTAAATTAAATTTGAAATTTTTTAACATTTCGTGAGATGCAAACTTCGTTTTTTGTGCTTCGGGTAGTTATGATCTAAAAATAATTAATTGAAAAATGTTAGTTCATTTTAAATCTAAGTAGGTAAACATCTTTAGCTCAACATTACTTTAAAAAATTACTTTGATAAACCTTCATTTTAATATTGACGCATATACTATAGTTGGCTAAAGTTTAGGGTTAATATTAATTTTGTTAATAATATATATTGAAATGATTTTTTTTTTGCAATTTGTAAAATATAATTAAAACTGATTAATTAAATAATCATCAATTTTAATGGACATTTAACAATGTACATGAAATACTTTTCAAGTTTTTTCTTATTGATTAACACATTATATTAACTATTTTAGTTATTTAGTTAATATATATATTAAACCCTAGTTTGTTTGTATTATAATGACGATCACTTTTTACATATACGTTTATTTTAATTTATGAGTTTATTATTCTAGAATTATAATTTTTTTTGAAAACAAGAAGAAATATGTGATGGTGCCCATAAGTTTTAATAAGTCAGTCAGTTGACTTTACATTTCAAACCAACGGTATAGGTGTCCATATAGCTCAATGACTCACTCTATGTATAACACATAGCCTTCACTATCCTATTCCTATCGTCGACATTTGACCACAATAGACCTCAGTATATATTTAGCACAACAATGGGACATCTTTCCACTATCCGATGTTTTGTTTCTGATTTCCTTTCATCTAATTTCTAGTAGAAAGCGATGTAGAGGTCCCGATTTTTACACTCATATTATATACTACAAATTGCTCGCCTTTCAACTGTTTTCTCTCAAGAAATGGCTGACTTTTGGCTGGAAAGTGGGGGAGAATAAGAGGGAAAAAAGGAGAAAGTTATAACAGGAGTTTGGATCGGATGTTTCTGCGAAGAAGGAGATAATCGAAATAGTCAACAGGCTTTACGATTTGGCTAATGGGCCTGTTAACTAATTGAATAACACTTGATAGATACTACTGTAGATTTAAGTGAACTTCTTTTCCTGATCTTGAATGTCGTCAGTATTTATGACTCATTTATCAGTTGACATTCGGTCTAGTCATAATCTTGTCTCCTTTTTGGCATTTGGCATTCTAATATACTATATATATATTAAAAGAATGTCGCCTTGCGTTCCTTTGACGAGATTTTGTAAAGATAATTTTAATGTCAGACCAAATAATTCAGGACCAAAACCAGAATTAGCTAATCATCATTTTAATAATCATTTAATAATAATAAATTTGTCAACATCATTAACAAAAAGATTATCATGATCAGATAATATTGTTTAATGACATAGTTTTGATATTATAACATACTTTTTGTATATTTTATATTTTATTTATAAAATGAAACTTTTGTTTATAATCTATATTGATCTATTTATTATAATGGATATACAAGTCAGAAAACAATTTATGTATTTGTAAAATATATTTTAGCGAGATACTGTAATACTCCGCAGATTAAACAAATTATTTAAAAATATAATAATTATAAATTAAATTATGCTTTATAAATTTTTTAAAATTATGTTATTTTGTTCATATATCTAAATTTCCGATTACATATCTTATTTATTTTAAATATTATTTAATAAAACAATATTAAATGTTGTTCTAATATTAAATACTTAAACAAAAAATTAGATTTTTTTAGAATCTGATTAAATTAATACTGTTTAGACAAATTCTATCTACTATTGTATTATTTTGAAATAAATTTATATATAATTATGTATGTACATATATCTATTTTAAATTATTTAAACTGTTTATAACTTTTTGTATAGTATAACTATTGCATAAATCTTCAAAATATGTTATCTTGATTTATTTTCTTCGATTTTTTTTACATTGTTTTCAAATATCCCTGTTTAAATTCTACGCTTTGATAACTTTACATCTGCTTATATCTGTTAATCTGTTGAAAAATATGTTTAGCCGAATATACTACTTAAGTAATATAATCTTGTAATAGACATGCATGTCTAGTCATATAATTTACCAAATAATCGCTCCAAATGGACATAACTTTGTTATGTATTATGTAGTACGCCTATATCTAACCCTATATATTTATTATTGGAAAAAACATTCCTAATACATGTAACTAATAATGCCAATGTCATTTCCGGCTTTTTGAGTATCTTAAAACTTTTATCATATTTTTTAAACTATATATTTTATCAAGGGAGTTGTTGCAATTTCTTGCAAAGCAATTAATTACATTCACCTGTGTGAAACTATTTAACTCATCCCCTCCTGCTAGAAGACAACCATAATCTTAACCGTCTCCATAATTTACCGCGAAAATTTGTCTCTTTAATTACACTCACGGTAAGCCCCTCCGCAACAATTGTTTCCCCTCCACTTGTTCCCTTTTCTTGGGAAAAAAAATTGTTTTGTTTTCCTCTATAACTTGCTTACCTTTTACATATAACGAATGTCGAGGATGGCTTCGCTTCAATTATTATTATTACTAGTGTACACGGCGGGCGGCTTTTGTTAAAAGGGCGTAATTTGTTCCGAAGTGCAGTACAGTGCAGCCCCGTAATACTCTCCAATTTCGCCGTTTCCAAAGAAGGAAAATGAAAGCAGTTTTGTACGCGGGTTCTATATATCGGAAGATTTTTGCAGCTTATGTCTTTAATAAATCAATAGTATTACATTGGCATACCTTAACATCAACTCTGAGAAATTTGCATATCATGTATCCTTTTCAATTGACATCATATATTATACAGCTATATTTGATTATAATGTCGCTTTATGAATGCGACAAATGTTAGTTAATTACAAGTAAATGACTGCATTTTATATAAGCCAGAAAAATGCACAACTTTTTCTTTTTCCATATATATATATAATATTCTAAATACTATTTTTACAACAGTGTAACTTGCTGTTGTGACTTTTTTACCTTTTATATAATTACCGAAACCAAATACCCCAAATATATCAAGTTGTTTGAAGCTCGGTCATGATTTCATTGCAATGACCCATCATTCATTCAATAAATTACAAAAGCTCGTGACCACAGAATCAAGAGTCTTCACATTTCCCGGATCAACGGGCAACCGGTGATCAATCGAATTATGCCAATAGCCTTCCTATATATATATAAAGAATTTGAAATTTATTCCGGAACCGTTTTCTTCATAAAAGCAATCAGGTTATCTGATTTGTTGTATATCTGTCTACTGGGTTTTTTAAGTTTTCTGTTATCGCTCTGTGTTTTACTTATTTTATGTTAAAAATTGAAATGTTAACTGTTGAGCATATCATTTATGAAGATACTATTTTTGTCCTTTTTTTAAATTATTAGAGAGACGCAACAATTAACTGTGCTATGATTAATACTGTGTCTGCTAAAAATTTGTCAACTGCAAATTAAATCATTTTACCGTCACCTACATATATAAATGAGCACCTGGCATTTTCAACCCCTAAGTATAAATTAATAGGGAGCGTATATAGGGGGTCCATTAGACCAAAGAGCGCCTGGGGCATTGATCGGGTTTTAAGTGAGCTTATCAGGGAGTACCTTTGTTTCAAAATCTGTGGTCCCAATTAGAAGAAATTCTACATCATTGTTTCTAGTTTGAAGCCTTATGTATATAAATAAAAAAGGTAGCTTGTTATTTTTTCCTGTCTCTGTTATAGCATCACGGCATAGGGATATACATTATTTAGGTGGTGCATGCTTGAGGAACTTCTTCAATCGCAAACATCAGTAGTCCGGGTAGCCAATCTGTTCGCGCTGGTCAGCACTATGAATTATTTTGTCGTTCTGAATATGTACTATAATAGTGATGTTATACATATTTAATATTTTATATAATACATTATATATTATATAAAAAGAGAAATACTTTAAATAAGTTAAACAGTTAAAAATGTAACATTTTAAAATAAATTATTTTGAATGTTGACTAAAGTTATACCCTGCCGTTGAAAAGTCACCATTTTAAAATCCCTATTACAAAAAATATATCTGTGTGCATTATTATTCTCAAGTATACTTTTAAATATAAAACATCCTTGTTGATTATTGCCTTACTGTATGAAAAAACGTAAGAAATATCGTCAGAAATAACAAGAAGTATTTTTTACTCATACTGAATGATATCACTTTTTCTAATAATTGAAAATTATTTTTCGTTTAACATCTCTTCTGAAACTTGTCATAAATACTAAAGGAATAAAGTTTGTTCGGCATCATTCTATAATATAATATATAGTGCACTGGTTTCAAAATGAGAAAACTTGTTGATTCTTGATGATTGTTCACTAAGTTCAACAGATAGCGGTGGTATGTTATGATAAGTTGATTTGACACAATTAGGGTGATTATATTAGCGCATTACAACAAAAAAGCAACAACATTGGGTCGTGATGTAACACTGTCAAAAAGACATATCCGTCGGTCCCTTTACCTGCCTAGATTTTGTCTACTTTAAGTGATTCATTGGCAGTAATTATGCAACTCGACTAGCTCAACACAAAAGAACCCAACCCATAATCCGGAAGAGAAAGGGAACCCGGGAGAATACTATATCTATACGGAACACAAAAATTTAAAAAAAACATCATGTTGACATCCTGATAAGTCAGCGAGCAGCCCCGTGTGTTGTCTATTACATACTATACAACTACAGGGTGATTATGATTAGGACAAGAGAAAGACACATCGCTTGCATGTTACAGGCTCGGCATTGTTGCAAAATGTCAACTTAGCGAGAGGATTATAATACCTACTGCAACGGTTTATTAGTCCCCGTCCGTCCTCCAGTCTAGTCCAGCGTTCAGTTGAGAGCTGCAGCTGCAGTTGTCTGTCGATGTCCCTGCCGATGGTTCGGAGGTTCGCCCGACTGTTGTGTTCATGTTCAGTTTGACTGCGCACGGCCTCTATTGTGTCAGGTAATCGTCGGTTGAGGGTTAATGAGGGCACAAGTCGCGGATGTCCACCCCCTCAGCGGGGAGGGCAGGGCAGGGCAGAGCAGAGGTCGTTTTGTCATTTTAGCTATTTTCACTGGAACATATAGGGTGGGGGCGTGACGCCTATAAGTTTCTAATATGGAAGGGATGTTTGATGTTTCAGGTAATTTTTAATTGTGGGACTTTCTATATGGAAATTGGTCTTCGATTCTATACATACAGAAGTGATATTGATTAATTGTTCAATTTAATATCTGTATTTAGTTTTCCTTTTTAAAATAATTATTTGATGTACATTTTCTCAATGCGCAATCAAATTAATGTAAAATAAATATTAATGCTCCCATTAAAAAATAAAAGGAATTACAAGACGTGTATATGGTTTAATGAAATGTAATATGCCTCTTTCTAATTGTTTAAAATATTAGGATGATGAAATATAATTAAATATAAAAAACTTTTTGTATTAGTTCGATTATACTTTTTAAACATTCTATGTAGAAATTGTTCGTCAACATATTAAAAATGTTAAGTAACTTTGAAAGTTTGGCAAAAATTATTTATATTGTTATCTTTAAGTTAATTTCGTATATTTTATATTTTTACTTTTTTAATCAAGTGTTCAAATATAATATGGCTTTATTAAAACAAACCTTATATTATAAATATATGATTTTATCCATTATTAATGTATACCACGGCTTGTTTTAAAACGTCTTTGATCATATTCATTATAACACATATATACATAATTAGACTGAACATACTATAATATTAAATTGCAATCCGAAAATGAAAGATTTTCGTTTGGTATTTATACAGTAAAGCTTGACTGTTTTTAAGAAAAAAATTAGTGTCTTCATTTTCCTACAACCCCGAGTTAACAAAATTTTAACCACCTATTATTTAAATTTATTTTTGTATCGCTGTTCTATAGCACTGGCGTTACATTCAATAGGACCTAATTCCACGATAATAATCTTTACAAGTACAATGATCAATATAAAATAGTAATTGAAGAATATCTATAACTATAATGTTCATTTACATTTCCATAAGTTTTGAACTATATTATATATAGTCTGATTACAATAAGGTTAATTTATACCTTATCTGATGGTAAAGTGTAAGATCTGTTTAGAGGTCCGCAAGTAAACTACCCCGTTGTATCTCTGACAAATATGTCACCAGATCAGTTCCAATTATCCACTTTTGAAGTTGTTAGGTCATTTCTACCAAAAACAAAAACTATGCCAATATAATATTCTTATGTGCAACAAGGCAGCTGAAATATAGCTCCAACAATGCTGTGATTTATAATATAGATGCTCCTGATGTACACTCAATCCTCGCTACTGCAGTGCATGAGGCATATCGAGATTTTAAAGATAAGCAACGATTTTGGTGTAATCCGTGTACAACGATACCAAATCGCCGCTTATGCGTATGCATTGTATGTGTGAATCTTAGTGCAGTTACTAAATTAATATACATATGTTACTTTAGTTTATTATATTTAATCTATATAGTGTCAAGAAATCTTTTGAAAGAATAGTATTGCATTTCACTATATAGATAATATATACAATAATATGTGAATAGACTAACATAAGTCACAATGTTACAAAAACTTACAAAATTTAATATTTTAACTTGTGTATATAAGGATTAAATGCAAATCGTATTATTTTTATTTCGATAGCACATTCATTAACTGAATCATGTAAATCATTGAAGATGATTATTTTATAAATACTGTTTATAACTATCAGTAATTTCAATATCAAATTTATCCACAGCTAAATATATAAATGAACTCAACATATCTCTATTATACGTTCTCAGTGAGTTGTTTATTTGAAGTTATTCTTATCATGTTATGAATTTTTAACTAATAATAACATTTTCGTCTGATACATTTAAATTAAAAGGCGGAGGTGTTGTGATTAACCTGTACCTACTATTTTTTACTATATATATAGTTTTAACTAAATATCAGGAATATAAATAATAGTTTTGGGGATTTTAAATAATTTTTTTATATGTAGACAACTAATACTATAGAACGGTAGTTAGTAATACTTTTGAATTTCCAGACGCTAATGTGCGTAACGACGAAATTTAAATATAATATTATTTATAATGATAAAAAAAACTGTTAAATAAAATTGATGAATGTTTTTGTGTCGAATTGTTCAATCGAATTTGGTTGTGAAATACCGTTTTCTATATTAATGAACTATCAAATTGAATTTTTACAGTTCATTTTGACAATCTAATTAATAGTTTTACTATTATATATACTTTATATTTAAGACTTGACTACACAGTTTTTTTAACTTAAATTTAACATTAATTAAAAGTCGTATACGAATATTATTTTTAAAATAAATAGCAATAATCAATTACTTCAAGAATAACGTTTTGGCTTTAATTTTTAATATTAATTCTTAAAGCATGTATAGTCCTTTATTTTTAAAATTATTTTCTATGGAAAATATTGCATCAGTCGCTATACAACATTATTCTCTTTCTTCCCTATATGGGTGAAACGTTAAAAAATTTAATTCAATTTTAAAAGAATATTATTTCCGGTATGTCTTTTTAAGAAAATTATATTTTTTATATATATATTATTATATATAATATTTAATTCAAACCTATTTTATTGTTTAACTAGAACAATATTATTATATTGAGGAGATGTTGCATATATTTGTATTTGTTGTATTTATTTGTTTTGGACAAGGTGAACAATTTAAAACAAGTTTTTATTTGTAATGAGTTAAACTATAGTCAGAACATATGAAAAAAAAAATTTTTGGATGTTATATTATTTTTATATTTTTTGTTTGTTGGTTAAAAATAATAAAAAAAAAGTAAAATAACGCATTATTAAAGCATTATTTATGCATGAATTTTACGAATTTTCGAAAATATTTTTACTGCTAGTTTAACAGATTTATAATATTTAGCGGTGCACCTAGAAATGTGCAAAAGGTTTGGCACAATTTTGTTTATATACCAAATGATTACCGTATCACATTTTTTTATATAAATACTATTTTAAAATAAGGTACATAGTTACAATAAAACAGAGATGCTATCAATGCTTGTATAATGTTCGAGTCTCGGTTTGAAGCCTATATATATTATCTGTATGTGTTTCCATATTCCAAGATTTGCCGATAACACTACAAATTTCGGAAATATGTGGTCTATCTTGTGTCGACGAAGGTTGCACGTTTGATGACCTATTAGATGGCCAAATGGAGATTAATTATGTGCTTTTGTTCAAATTGATATATTGCTTGTTTCAATCTTATTTAATTGCTTCTTTAAATTCGCAATTCATAGCTTCCTTGATTCATTGAACAAACGTATGTGGATGGCAACTTGTTTTATACAATGCGACCGTCTTATCATTATCTTTTTCTCTGATAAATATTCGACAATTTGTCGGACATTGCCATAAATATTATTTAATGCTAAGATTCGGATAATTAACTAATAGTCGGTCTGGGAGGAATCATAAAATATCCATATTGTGAAATAACATATTTTGTTCATCGTAAATAGTGCTGTATATTATTCACATAAACCATTTTTGAGATTATTTGAATATCATGTTGTTACGTTATTGAAGCATTAATATATTTAGAAAAAACAAAAATATATGCAACAGTCCTATTATATAGATAATAAATATTTGTATATATTTTATATTCAGGATATTTTCTTGTTTTTATATTTGTTATGAATACTTTATCAATGTTCAATAAATCTATTTGCTAAATTTATGCAAATGTCTTTACATTTCTTTTCTCGTATTATTTTCTATTCATAATGAATTTTATTATACGAGATTTTTATAATATTGAAAACAAATTATAAGAAAACGAGAATTGCACAAATACTTTATTCATATAAATAACATTTTCACTGGGGAGTTTCTAATTGATTCTTTCTATAGTCTCGAATTACCAAAAATATGTATAGGCTAAATTAAATTTATTTATTGCAATATACGTATTATAGATGCTACTCGTTTTTTGATCTTTATAAATATTATTCAAATATTCGTTCTTGCTATCGTATATTTGTTCAAGCAGCAATACAAAATATTAAATTATTAGAATTTTTATGAATATAGTTAAGTGACATCGGTATATGTTTTTTATTTTCAATTCAGTTTTTGTTATAAATCAATAGCGAATGATTTAATTTCTATAATCTAGACCCCCTGCTCTCTCTCTCTCTTTCTCTATCCCTTTCTCTCTCTCTCTCTCATTCTAGGAGAAACCGCCACCGGACAGCTACAATGTGGTGGAGTCCTTCCAAAAGAGCCAGGGCACTCGGCGACCCAAACCGGCCAGGAACGAGGAGGCGAAACGACGGAACGAGAGCTTCGGCACCAGCAATCGACGCTTTGGTCCCGGGGGCGGCTTTTCTGTGGGTGATCCCGAAGTTCCGGGTAAGATGGACAGCCGGGCGTGTGTGCTTAGTGTTATTCTAATCGATGATTGATCAATAGCAATAATTATGTAATGGAATATTTCTACTATTATTAATAAATAATTAATCGTAGATAATATGTAATTCTATTTAGGCTAGATAGATAATATTGGTGCTATTAAATCGGACAAAATTTATAGCATTAATATTTTCTGCAAACAGTGATATAATGTGATTTTTCATGTGAAATATTTGTTATGATTTCTTTGAATATTCCAAGTGGTGTGTTTTTAACAAGTATATTATTTATTACTTGAAAATTATAATATACGCATTTCCATGTTTAAAATATCTGCATTTAATTTTTTTTTCGCTGAATACAATTCAGTTGAGGAAGTAGTGTCAATTTTTTAATAATAAAATAGGTATGTTTTGAATAAACATAATTGTTTTCAATATTTATTATGTTGTTCCCCCTCCCCACATTTATCAGAAATACAGACATCATCAATGAAATAAATGTAATATTATGATATATCTATATTTTAATATAATGATCAGTATTATAGCAGGGCAACGTGTTGAGCATCGACAGGGAACATTAAATAATAATAATAGTAATTGTTAAGTTGCACTTTTTTACCATCTTCTCATTTGTTCAATAAAATTCAAGTATTCCGATATTTTTATCTAAACTATAATTCAATTAATATTGTATTTTTATCTACTCACCACTGCCTTGTATATAATATGTATATTCTAACCTTTTTGAACACCAAACCACATTTTGACACTGTAGGTATTTAGAATACAAGTTTTATTCATAACTAATTATACTTCAGAAATTATATGAGGATTTATCATATATAGAGAATGTAGTTTATTAAAAGTTTTTCGAAAGAAGTTACTTAACTAATCGGAGATTATATACTGTTAGAATTACTCTACGCATTATTGCTATAGGAAATTTATAGTGGTTTTGAAAATAATTTTTATTAACCCATGAGCCAATGTGTCGAAATCCTCCTTTCACAGAATAATTCACTGTTGATCTGAATCTTTTTGTTTTGTCAATATTTAATTATGGCGATAAGTAATAACAGCGCCATAATCAGATTATGATCAACTGATCAACAAATGACATTCATATTTCCAAATTCCATTTTTTATTAACTAATATGTTGTAACTAATAATGAGTGTGAAAACCAAAATAAAAACCACCTAACCAAAGAAAAATACAACAAACAATCAGATATGTAACTGACAAAAGAAGACACACTACACAATTTCAGTATATTGTCTTAAATATAATATTTTATAATATAATATAATTCTATAATACAGTATAATATAATATAATATAATATAATATAATATAATATAATATAATATAATATAATATAATATAATATAATATAATA
>JAUZND010005768.1:0-11054 GCA_034780555.1 Coelogynopora nodosa | reverse complement strand
CAAATTCGGTAGTTAATAGGTATTACGTACTTGGCGTGATAGGTATTAAATACCTATCACGTAATAGCTTAATTTTCGTGCATCCAAAAACTATATAATACCTAGTATGTAATAGGAACCCTAGTGCGTAATACCCTATTTAATATTCCTGCATACCAGCCATTGTCCATTTTCTCTGGTAAGACGATCTTGTGCATGAGTGTCTTCGTCATACATTAGCATCGGGGTTTACAGGTAGCGACAGAGAACAGTACACGCATTGTCCTCCCTTCCTCAGGGCATTATCCAACAAATTTACATGGTATAGCGGGGCTTTATTGTCGCACACTAGCTTAATGACGTAATCTATCTCATCTCAAATATGCTGAACACAACAAGCTGCAATAGAACGGTCTATTAATCTGAATCAAACAAAACTGTAGTTATAATATTAATGTGATCGCAACAATAGGAATGGTATAATAGTAAATCTTAAACAAAAATAATAATTTTATTAAATTAATCAATTTCAAGCATATTCCTGATTTTCCCATACAAATGCTAAAATTCAAGCATATTCCAGTGCTTGAATCTAAAGTGCTCAAAGTGTGGCAACACTAAAAACCAATATAGTTATCAAAAAAGGAAGATTCTTAATTTTGTAATTTACGCGACTTGGTTCTATACTGAATTAAAGTAGTAACAAAATGAAATGAATATCTAATAGAACGGTACTGTGATCAAGAAACCAAAGCTCAAGTAAAACTGTAAAGTTTATTAAAATTAATTAAAGTTCAAAATTTTTACTTGTATAAATAAATAATCAACGCGGAAAATAATTAACAGTTAATAATAATATATTAACAATTATTAAAATAAAATCAGTAAACAGTAGAAATGAAAAGAATAAAATTAAATCAATAATTTATCGTATCATTGATATCAAACGAAAAGGGAAGTGATAACTCCAAATGCATTTTTTGAATATGGTGTTGCTAAAAACTATGATTAGGCCACATTTGACCTTAGCCAATTTGTCACATAGGGCCTACTCCACTCCCCTCTCGGACCCCGCCAAGCTGAATTTTTAAAACCTTTTTATTAAAGAAAATGTGTATATTTACGCACTTTGAATAAAATGTGAACAGTTTCATGACACGATGACATAATATTTTTAATTATTTTTAAATGGCCTCCACACCCCTTTTAGCCATCATCTCCACCTCTGTATTATAGAAGTTAAAGTAATGTACAATATGAATATGCAGAACATCATATTATAATGCACAGTTTTTGGAAAATAAACGCAATGATTGGTATAAAAAATGAGTAATAATAATTCGTTAAACAATAAGCAGAGAACAATACTAGAATAAAGCAGTGAATGTCAGTATTTTGTAAAAGAAACCACTGTGCTTAGCAAAAAATTTTAAACATAGAAACATAGAAATTTGTTTCATTTTTGTCACAGAAAGTGCATTTTGATTAATTTTTGTCACATAAAGTGCATTTTGATTAATTTTTGTCACATTTCTGTATGCCTTTCAAAATGTTACATTTTGTCATATTAGGCCATAAACAATTAATTTTAACATAACATTTGTAGATTACAGATATATTATTATCCAGCCCCACTCCCACCTGAAAGAGCGTCTTCAGGTCGTCCACTGCCTTGGGCCTATAGAGCGTGTTCCTCGAACGCCGCACTGCCCGCTCCCCCAACTTCTGCAGACTCCGCAGCCGCTCCTCGTAGACTGGAGTGTCCACCTCGGCGCCCGCATCGTACAGCCAACTCCTGGTGTCGGTCATGGCCGCCTGCAGCTGCTCCAACTCCACCGGGGTCAGGTAGCGTGTCAGTCCGGTCGACAGGCGGTCCTGAACATCGTAGACGTACTCCTCTACTGCGTTTTTGGCGCTGCAGCGCTGCTGCTCGGCAGCCAAGCGGGATATCAGGTTCACCTGACAGGGGGAGGAGGGTTGGGGCTGATAATTGAGCACTGCACTGAACCAGGGTGTTAGGGTGCGGATTCTCATTGACATTTCATTTTTAGAAGCTTACTTCAACCATTATAATATTTTGATGCAAGGACATAAAAGAACATAGAAAAAATATTTTTTGGTATTTAAAATGACTAATTTGAATTATTAAAAATATATAAACTTTTATACTGTCAGTTCCTTTACTTAACAATAGAATAGTATGAAACGGTTTGTCAAATAATACCGCTTAATGTATTTGCACAGGTACTTTTATGGAAACAGTTATACAACAAATTGACTAATTTGGCTCCGCCGAGTGAGTACGTACATTTAATTTATGGGAAAATGTTAATGCTATTTACCGGTTCTTTATATAACGGTCGATGTGTTTACATATATTCGCAATTTATTTGTTCACAAGGAAACAGTTTCGTAAAAATGAGAAATTCAAGTTTGTCCTGATTGCCATCATTTCATTTAGATATGCTCACCCGAATAATACTATAGAAATCCACCAATGCTTTGAAACAAAACAAAAATATTAGCTTAGACATGTTAGTTAAATAACGAAATATCAAATTTTAATTATTATCGTCAAATGTCGTTGTTTACAGTCTTAACTTTTAAGTGACTCAAGAGTTTAAATTTCCTGTTATCGTAACACTGAAGAAATTATACAACAAACTTGTACGTTTAATAATACATGAGTAGTCTAGTATTTACATTAAAAAACATGTAAACGGATAAATTGAATACAAAACGAAAACCGTTTAAGGTCTAATAAATATTACACAATCTTTAATAATAATTGATAATAATTTGTTATACTATAGTATAGATAGACCATAAAGGATAAATTGTATCTGAAATATTTTTATTATAAAGCTTTTATATACAGACACAATTGAGTTTTGGTAATTAGAGAATAGTGTTGCCAAGGCAAACATTATTAATTGGAACAGCAATGGAGCAGGCATTTATAGTTAATTTAAGCATTTTGATAGTTGAGTTATGATACTTTCAAATTTACATAACATACTCGCTCTATTTTAGTGATATACTATTCACATACTATGTACATACGTACAATCAGATTCCAAACAACATTTTACTATCACAATGTCGGTTTTAATGTAGGTCTATGCAGATGTTTACTTCAATGATTAACATATATGATCTATAACTAACTTCTGAATCAAAAGATTACACAAACAGTAGATTAAACAGTGGCTTTCACATTTAAACTTTTTTTAAAAATAAAATAGAATAGTGTGCAGGAGTAAAAGTAATTATAGGTTTGCATTTAATCCTGCCTCAAGTTCAATCATTGCTGCCAGATCTTCAGATAAAATATCTCCAGGAAGAATGGGAATGACTGCCATTTTGGATGCGTTAGGATCGTTGACGGATAGTTTTTTCTCTTTTCCCGATTTTGCTGAAGCCGTAGCGGTTCTGGAGTTAAAAAGTGAATACAATTTTTGTAATTAGTCTAAATTCGTAGCCACATCAAGTAATGCTTTTGATGGATTTCAAAGTAATAATGTTAAACAAAAAGGAATAAGGTAAAAAAAAGTAAACAACAATGAAAATAATCATGTTGATTTTAACCATATAGCACTCAAAATTCTGTTTTATTTTGGTTCTATATTAACACAAGGTATAATTTATAATAAATGAAATTTAGTGGTAGATGAAAATGAAAACGATTTTAGTAAATATCGTCAACCCTATCATAAAACCTATAAACAAAATTTCACAGTTTTATTTTTTGGTAACTTTTTTAATGTTTCAGATTTATAGTTTTAGATTTATATGCGGTTTATTAATGCACTAAATTTCGATTTAAGAAATCAATAATGAAACCTTGTATGTACGAGTATTGGTGAAGATAATTTTGATAGACACAGTAATCAACAGATTAATCCATCTGCAGACCGGTTTCGGGTTTTGCCCCTCATCGCAGGGGTAAATATCCATATAATTTACAATAAAGTTTTATTAATAATTCGTTATTTTTCGTACGTAATAAGTTTTATCATACGTAGGGCTGACGATATTAAGCTCTACAAAAGGTACGAGGTGTGTAACATGTAACTACCCAAATATAACATATAAAAGAACCACAGCTGCAATCTGGAACATTAATATAAAATATGGCTAAAATTGAAAGAAGTTTACGCCTCAGGTGGCTGGCTACGACACAAATATAATTCTAGTTAAAGAAATACACACATGTATTAGACGTTTCGTTTAATCTTCGTCAGTAAGCATGAATAAATCATGACGAAATCATAAATCAGCCAAAGCAGAGGACGGTTTGCGGCTAATCAACGGTGGCAATAAAGTGATATCAACCTACTCGACAGATCGACAAACTTTGATTGGCATTGCAAGAAGATGTCGGTTTCATTTCAATTCAGGACAGGATCGTACCAACTTGTGGAGACCATGAATCCAAGAGCTATCATTATAGTGTTATATTTAAAATATACCAAATTCGCTACAAGAAGGCAAAGTCTGTGCCACAATTTCAGATCGAATCCGATTTGGAACAGTCAACAGAGGAGGAGGAAGAGAATGACGATGATGCGCCAAGTGTAAAGAATCGGTATTCATAAAGGCTAGTATTTATAACGGTGACTTTATAAATTCAATGACTAGAATTAGTTACTGACTAAGCCAAGACACATATAAAAAAGTTAATTCATACAGACGACTTGGCTTAGTAAGTAGACTAACCGATAGATAGGCTATACATAAATTAGTTATTCATAATGCTGACTTTAAATCTGAAGTCTTAGTCACTATCTAAGTCGCGATCTAATTCAGACAATCGACATTAAAATATTTTGCCTTACTAACTCTTAGCTTGCAACTTTAAGTCAACATTGCAAATCTAAGTCACTTGCTCAGGGCTGGTATTCATAACGGTGACCAATGAACCAATGAAATATTGTAGAATAATCTAGTTATTTGATTTTATAAAAAGCTTGTATTAACGACTGTGTACATAATATCTCAAATTATATTGTAAATATTTTGAAATGGCAGCATTTGTGCAAATTATAAATTTCAATAGAAAACATTATCAACGGTAACACTAGGACTACCGAGCGGTCATTTGTGACTTCTCTATGGTGTAAAATGTGTAATACCAACTTCAGAGTTGCCAGACGTAGCGTAGCGTGGCGAGCAACCAATAATCGCCACGAAGCTGAGAACAATTTTTGAGCGTCCGAATTTATTGCCGATTTCTAATCATTTAGCCAATTTTTTTTAATTAGAGGCTATTTATAATGTTAAAAACAATTGGAACGATTGAAATTAACTTTAAACAATTCTAAAATATATACAATATATATTCCACACGGATATACTATTTCATTGTATTTTCGGAAAATTAGAAATTTAGTCAATTTTATTTGAATTACATCTAAATATCAGAAATTTCTTTTTACAAGTTTAACTGTTGGGGGGAAGTTAGCCAAAAATTTGACAGTTAAGAAAAGACGGGAAATTACACCCCTGGTCCAATTGCATATTTCTGCAAATCTCGAGATCACCCAGATTTGTGGAGATTAGTGTGATAGGTATTCGAAATTCCTATATGAAACATGCCTCTGGATTATATATAATAAAAGCAGAAGTATTTAAAAATATTTTATTAGCAATATTATTTTTAAAGCAGTCAAACAAATGAAATAGATAACGTCTTTTGGAAAATAAATAATATCTGAAAATAAGCATAGTAATTTGTTGATAATTAAAATTTAAGAGCATACATAAAAATATATACTTTACTATTTAAAAAAAAAAGGTGTGATAATTTTAAAAAAACAATATTTATATGCCACAACCCCCCCCCCCCATACCCCTATGTTTTATTGAATTTTTTGACGAATCTCGAGACCTCAAAAAATCTTTTCTAAATCCGGACAATCAGGACGTCCGGATGAAGTCCGGACGTCTAGCAACTCTGCAACTTGTACTTGATGTATTAAGTTGAAACTTGATTTCCTTCACTGTTATAAGTAGAAATATTTCTGGAAATAATATTTTTACTACCTTTAGAACAACCGGAGGAGCGGTCAAATATGACTGCTGAATTTTGTAAAACAGTATTTCATGACATATAGGTATTGGTAATTAAGCTTATTTATTAGATTTATTTTATGTTAACAGGTTATAAGCATTTAAATATATATGATATATTCAATCCTAACTTGAAAATTAATTTTATTTTGTATTATTTTGAGTAAAGGTAGGATTGGTATTGAAATCTATTGCAATATTCAATACATACATTATATAGTTGATCACGTCTATTCGTATAAAGGTACGTGTTATTATTATATATAATTAATGATGGCTTCTTCATACTTTGAAGAAGCAAGCTTTCTTTGCATCATTATAAAAACGTAATAGACAAATTTAAACGGTGCCATGATACTAATTATTGCTTTTGTTATTACGAATCTTCTTTAAACGGCTATTGATTTTTAAATGAAGACGTTTAATGGCTGGCATTTTAAATGTCTTAAATGCCGTAGACTCTATAAATTCACCGTTATGAATACCAGTCTATGGGAATTACCCTTTATATATATATATTATAGACTTTAGGCATCACCAATACACCAAATCGCTACATATCGTTTCACCTATTGTTGTTTCGCCTAATCAGCCTAATTACGTAACCGATTTTCGTATCGATTCACCTAACAGCTGCGTATTATTTCATATAATTTTCAATGATTAGTGCTCACTAGGTAATTATACTATATAATAAGAATAATTTATTCGTACAAACAGTCTGTCAGTCAAGTTATGGAGAGAGCAACGTTTGTACCCAGTAAGCGAGAGCAATATTATTGTTAAGAGTGGATAATTATCTATTTTATATAAATTGCAAAAAGCAAGACAAATGGTACTGGAAGAGTGTACAGTAAAATAATGCAGTGTGACTACCATCACGCATAATGAAACCCTCAGTAATATACGCTGTGAACATACGCACCACCCTCTTGATGTTAGCTCTCAGTTAACCAGAACATTTTTAAATCAATGATTGAATTATCAAATTGCATTCTATTAACTATGATTTAACTATTTTTATCGCTTTATTGTTTAAATTCTTATATCGGCATAACCTTCTATTTTAATATATTATTATAATTTGTATATCAATTATTTTATAAATTATATTGAAATAAGTGAAACTAGATTTTTTAAATAAAGTCA
The DNA here is from genome assembly GCA_034780555.1 of Coelogynopora nodosa. NCBI lineage: Eukaryota > Metazoa > Platyhelminthes > Proseriata > Coelogynoporidae > Coelogynopora > Coelogynopora nodosa. The sequence goes on along the minus strand of JAUZND010005768.1, from coordinate 3,854 downwards.
AATGAGATTGAAGGTGAAATGATATTATATAAAGTAACTAATTCAACTCAGATTACATACATCATAATTATATCACTGCGCAGGACAAAGTTAAGCTATCAGTCTGAGCTTTCACGAGAATTCAATAAAATGCATTAATTAAATCTTACAAAAAGGACAAAAAGGTGTAAAATACTATAAAAGTGATAAATAAGGCAATGATTCATTGCCACGTAAGAAAGGTAACATTGGTTTACCGTCATATGAAAGGCGACAATGAATGGCGACAGATATGTACCGACAGTGTAGATATGTGTTCGTAGACATGAGCAGAAGGCATCTTAATGTTCTCTATGATTCTGCATCTGATCGATCTCGCCGTTTGTCCAAAGTAGGTAATCTTATAGATGATAAACTTATAGTAACACAGTTGCCAAGCTTTTCGGCAGTCTTACAGGCTGGGCATTCTTTTAGATAATCGATGTATTCTTTTTGAAGACGAAATTTCCAAGCAAGTGATTTCTCCTTTACAAAAACGAGACGTATAGTCTTTCCCCGGAGTCGTCTTTATTAGTTCGTTTGCGGAACAATTAGTAATAAATGGTTGGGACGGTAAAACAATTTTACGTTTTTTACATTTAATCATTGACTTATTTATCACCTTTATAGTATTTTGTTATTTTCATTCATTTTTGTAAGATTTTGTAATTTAATTTTATTAATGCACTTTAGTGATTTACATGTATTAAAGTAGGCTGCAGTGGCTTTGTACTGCGCAGCGGTATATGATGCAACCTGAGTTGAATTCTAATTTTATATTTTGGTAATGGTTTGATTATGTTTTATTTATTCTTACTGACGTTCATTAAACGAGACGTCTAATATAAGTGTGTTTTTCTTAAACTAAAAAGGCGATATACGTAATAAAAAAAACTTATTTATCAACTACAAAGGTCTGCCGAACGACAGCTAATAAAAACGTAGACATACAATAAATTAAAAAGTTGATAATAATAATTACATCAGAATACGAACCTTTGCTACAAATTCACACATTATTATGCGTAAAAACATGTAGCCTATATCTTGATATACCAAAAAATCGTTCGTAAATTTGAAATCAATATTATCAAGCTTACAAATGAAAAACTTTTTATGACAGCAAAAATGGTGTAAAAACATCGAAATATTTCAACTCTCTTGTGAATTAAAATGGCGCATATACAATATAATCTTGCGGATATGATGAACCAGCTGTGCAGAGAATCTAGGCTTATAGTTGTAGAACGACCGATTGGCCCACTGACTTACTTGGCCGTTTGAGGAGCACTGCAGTCATCCGCCATATCGGGAGGCGAGGGGTCCCTCGAGCCGGACTTGGAGTTGACTAGTCGCGCCTTGGAGATGCCGATCCCGCCGTGCTGGTTCACCTCCAGGGTAGCCACCACCTTCACCTTGCGGGGTGACGGACCCCCCTGCTGAAGTGAGGTCGAGGGGTCCAGGTGGAACATGCCTGGAGATATAGGAAACACGGTTATAGGCGCGGAGATATTGAACCCGTTCCTTACAGTAAGATTATATAGTGTTCTCTACTTTTCTTTTTTGTGAAAGTTTGTGAGCCAAAATGACCAAATTCCTGGTGATTTCGAAGTATATTTAAGGAGAATAAGAAATAACACGCAAGACGTTTGCATATGCATCATAATAGGATACTCAAATAATGTATCTAAAATATAGACTTACATTTGTTAAGACTTGCACAGCTTCAGACGCTTTTGGAAGCCTATTTAAATTTTTTGTGGTGTCGTTTTGGAGAAAATCAATATTTATAGAATGCGGATTTAATGCAAAAATCATGAGAAAATCAACATGTTTACATCAAAATTGTATACATTGTGACACATAATAGATGCAAAAATCAGAGATTTTGAGATTTAACATAGATGAATACAGTTCAGTTTATTTGGCGTAATATGATTAAATAGCAGAAACTGTACATGGAAGTTACATATCCTTGCTAGCATAATCTGACAGATATTTCAAAAGCTGCTCCTTGTAGCTTTAAGTCATCACATTCGATAGAGTATTTTGTCCACTTTAAAAAAAAATTCGCGTGGACAAATTCGGAGGCCTGTTCAGACCAATGTCCTTGACCGAAATTTGTAAACAAGGTGGAAATGCTCCAGGGAATTTGCAGCAAGCTGCGTACTTTGGGCAGCTTAAGGGAGAGCTTCTGGCAGTAGAGTGATGCGGGTGTATCCAAGACTTCAAACAAAGAATTCGATAATGTGGTGCACTGCCCTGTGTTCAAGAAGCAGGACAACAACAAATTGATCCTGGATATAATGCCACCACCAGAACTTCACCTTTTGATAGGTCCTTTCACAACAATGCCTGGTGATATGATCTAATGTTTTCGAAGGCAGCAGAAAGTTGGTTGAAACGATGCAATGTTGAGCTACAAGCTAACCATGGTATTGTCATGAACGGCAATGGTTGCATGCAGCTTCTCCGTCACCTAGATTTGTTGATCAACGATGTTTCTTAAGAAATCCAGCTTTTCGTTGATGGGTGATACGGTAAACCGCTTGTTTTCAAAATAAAATGTTCTGATTTTAAAATAAAAACATTTTCTTTTAAGTAGAGCTACAAAAAGTTGAGGCTTCGCATCTCGCCCAAGGTGCATACAGTGTTTAATCATATTTCAATTCTGTGCGCCTCGAGGTCTCGGTCAAGGACATTGGTGCGAACGGGCCTCCGAATCCGTCCACGCGAATTTTTAAAAAACGTTGATGAGATACTCTGTATCGAATGTGATAATTGAACGCTGCAAGGAACAGCTTTTGAAATATGTCAGATTATGCTAGCAAGAATATGTAACTTCCTTGTCCAGTTTCTGCAATTTAATCATATTACGCTAAATAAACTGAACTGTATGTTAAATTTCATAAAATCATAATTTTGATATTAACGTTACGTTATTTATGTTGATAATATTATGTAATCTACGTACGTGCTATGCATTTTGCATTGTATTATGTGACAGTGTATATAATTTGGTGTAAACATGTTAATTGTTGTCATGATTCTTGCATTAAATCCGTTTTCTAAAAATATCGATTTTCTCCAAAATGGCACCACAAAATATTTTCATTTTAAAAATTAATTTTTAGAATAGTCTCCCGGTTCTGAAAATGTACAGTTTGTGAATGCACAATTTCAAGTTACAAAAAAAATGGTTTTATACCGGGCGTGTGAGGTAGCTTACAGGATGTTTGGGCTATTATCACAATCGAATTCCCGGTTTTCCAGGCTAATAATTGTAATTTACTCGGTTTATAATTTTAAATATTTACTGGTATGTTAAGTCGAATTCAAACAAACAATGACATAATATATCTATTAATGGAAAACATAAACACATCAATAAATATATATGTATAATACAATAATTGATATTTATTAAATAAAAATGTTTTATAAGCATATTGAATTAAATAGAAAGCATAGAAATATAGTAACATAGAAAACATCGATAGAAACATAAAAAAACATAAAAGTAAAATTCTAACTATTAAATATAAGTAAAATTCGGTAAAATATGTAAATTTTTTAATTCTGCTTAATGTCTTTCTTACTTCACTTATTTGCTGAACAATAGGCTGATCAGCTGCTTCTGTTTGTGCCTTTAAAGACAGTCGTTTGGCATGTACAGGGTGTCCAGCGTTATAGGAAATATTTTTTCAGTCATAATTTAAGGCAAAATTAAGATATTTATTGAAAATTTCAGGCATTTATTTTTTTTAGAAAAAAGCGAGTTTTAAAACATGTTTTTAGCTGACGATATTTCAAAATCAATTTCCAACACACATCAT
>JAUZND010005766.1:0-11057 GCA_034780555.1 Coelogynopora nodosa | reverse complement strand
GGGAATGTGTAAACATTTTAGTAATAAGTTTAATTAGTTCAGTCTTAATGTTATCTAGAGGAAGATTAGTGTATAATATGTATAATTCTATATAATGTATAATTCTATTTATAATAAAATTAGTTTATCTAGTGACATATTATATAAACTTCATTTAAAAGGTGACGAATGTTATGAAAAATATCCGGCAGTTTTGTTTATGTTTGGATCTATGACAACTGTCCTTCAAAAAGCGTTCACCCGTTTTACACTTTTTTGTAAAAGTACATCTAGCTATCTATATAATATTTAAACTATAATATGAACTGTTTAAACAAATTGATTTACCAGCTAAAGTTAAGATAATAAACTAATATTATTTTAATTCATTTTATTATTAAGAAAGGCGTCTTTTATTAGGGTATAAATAATGTATATTGAAATCACTGTTCAAAGTTATAAGATTAGTCATAAATATTGAAAAATATGTTATTTCTCAGATGATATTACCTAATCAAGTTTCTCCTACATAATCAACTGATTTCAGATAAATTTATGAAATATTCGGTTTATCATTACTCTTTTGTATTTTATTTAGATTTTAATTTTAGACATAATGTAAATTAGTATACTGTAAAATATTCCAGTCAGACTTTTACTTTATGAATAACAATGTTATATCTAATTATTCTATTATTATTATATAACGTATTAATATCTAATATAATTATTTAAATGCGGTTATAAATATCTTGATATTGTTCTGAACCGGCTGGCTACAGGTGACACCCTAACTTTTCATAACTTCTCATCGGCAGGATCACATAGCCAAACTGGCGCAGAGCAACGACCGGGACAAGTTCACTCTGTCGGAACTGATGCACGCCTTTACCCTCATGACCCACACGCATGCATTGGCCAGCTTCATCTTCTGCTGCGGCATTCTCCCAGAAATCGATCACCCAGCTGGCCACAGGTAAGTTACCCCCGTCCTATCACTCCTGGCTTGCGTACTCCCTCCTCTCTCCTACAACAGCCTACCCTATGTTCGACGTATTGTGTCTTGTTGTCATTTTATTAAATTGTATTCTCTTTATCACTAACAGTCTCCTTCTCATTCTTGCTTCTTGAATGTCCTATCTTCCAGAATATTATAGTGAGATACATCGATTTATCATCTAAAGTTTATTTAGTCTTAATAATAATGAATAATCGGCGTTATGAAGTGATAGATAAGAAAATTGTCACGTATTTTACCGATGTTTGTTTTTTAAATTATACGTGAGTTTTTATAAAATTTAATTAAAACAAGATATAACAATTGTTCTAGTATAACATTGTAGTTAATGCATAAATGTGTTGGAGTATTTATTATCTGATTATATTTTTGATATGTTTGTATCTTTTATTTCAAAAATCACTTTGAATGTAATAAAAAAATTATTTATATACAAGTCACTCGTTGAACTCAAGTCGCAAAATTTCTTTTAGAATTCAAAATATTTTGTTTTAATATTAAAAAATAACTATATCTGAAATAACATCACAATATTATTGACATGAATAATAAAATGCGTTAAATGTTTACACAATATTTGTTATATAATATTATATACATTATATATCATATGTACACTTATATTGAGAACGGATTCTCCTTTATTCCAACAGGGGGAGTTCAAATTCACAAAAATGGTATGTCACATTGGTTAATTACAACTACTGTAGGATCTACTCAAATTAAAATGTATGATAGTCTAAATTCAGAGTTAAGCGATAGTCTGAAATATCAGCTTTCTCTCATTTATAGTTTTGATAAATCAATACCACCAAATGCTTAGCATGAATAGTCAGTTACAAGTAGGAGGAGTAGATTGTGGAACTTTTTCTATTGCGTTTGTCACAGAATTATGTTATGTTGATGATCCTTATAACATTATCTACGATCGGAGTAAGATTAGAAAACAGTTAATTGAGTGTTTTAATAAATATAAATTTACACGTTCCAAATATGTATATATATAGAATTTCCTTTCCACATTATAATAATTCAATTAAAAATCTACACCTAGTAAAAATATAGACTGATTGGCTAATTCCAATTCACTCTGAACGGATTTTAAAACAAAGTTTAACTTAAAAAATACACTAAAAACGATTACATTTTATATGAAATAAACTAACCATAAACTAATAATACGAAACGCGTTTGGAAAAACAGAATGTCAGTCAATTTATTAAATAAGTCTACTTGAGAAAGCGTTTTAACTTTTCTCTATCGCCAAATAAATTTATTAAATTTACTTTTTTTAGTTGATACGTTAAATTCCTATAGACGTTTGCGCATTGTAAAGTTTTTTCTTAATAAAAACTCATATGAACACTAACAATTATTTATCATTAACTGGAAAAAACGTATTAATTGAATTAATTAAAAAATATATATATTGTTATTGAAATGGTTGACAAAGGTGGATGATTATATGTGAGAAATATATTCTGAATTGCAAAATGAATAATTTTAATGAAAAACATGATTCTGATCCTACAAATTGATATAAAACAAAATTTATTGATTATCTATTCGAAATGTCTATGCCACTTTATAACTGATTATAATTTAAAATGCTATAATACTTATAGAAGAGCACGTAGATCAATACTTTTTGTACTACCTAAAATTCATAAAATTAAATGTTTAAAAAACCACCCGGAAGTCCTATTGTATCTAGGATTAATAGTTGTTTTGAAATGATATCCCATTTTTGTGACTACCATGTACGTTCTTTTGTCAAAAATTCTTTATCTTAAGTTAAAGACGAAGGTAACAATGGACGTTAATTCACTTTTTACTACTATATTGACGCGGAATAAGTATTAAATACAATCAAGGACACAAATGGAAAACAAATTAACAATAAGAATATTATATAGATTTGTGGTTCATATTTCAGATTCATAAATTAATTTTATTTATAAAAGAAAGGTACAGCAATGAGACCTCCAGTGACTGCCAATTATGCTTACCCTTTTATGACTAAAATTAAAACGGATATTCTGCACAAATATCCATTATTCTAGATTAGATATTTAGTTCATATCTTCAAGTGGAAATATTCCCAAAATAATCTAAAATAATGTATTCTATTTATACCAAATTATACAACAAAGTTGAAACATGAATACAAAACAATCTTTGTGATATTTATTATAGCACAAATTAGTTCATTTTCTAAATCTGAATATTGCATTAGAAGAAGAACACCTTCAAATTGATATTTATAATAAACCTACAGATATTAATTTATATCTTAAACATGAATGTTGTTATGCAAAACATTGCAAAACTGATGTCATCAAAAGTCAATTCCTTCGTCTTAGAAAAATTTGTTCTGATAATAACACTTTTTTAAAAGATCATTAGAAATGTAAAATCAAATTTAAAATCGTAGTTATCCTAAAGATTTAATTGGAAAATATATACAGTTATCATTACGAAAGATTTCATCTTTTATATAAAAATATCCCACATAAAGAAATTAAATGAATACTATGTGTTTTAACATAATATCACTCTCGTTTAAACAATTTACCATCTATTTTTAGTAATAACTATAAACTAATAACTAGCAGTAATAGGATTTCATTTAACGTTTTTCTGAGCCCCACCTGTAGCATATCGTAAATTACCCAGTTTGCATAATAACTTGAAACATTTAAATTATTAAAATATAAACAATTATAAGGAACACACTTTTATCTCATAAGTGTAAAATATCTCGATGTAAAACCCGTCTAAGTTTACTGTACAAAAACTCCACAATAAACCAACTTAGTCGACATACAATAAATATTAAAAAATGACGGTATTTCAAAATCAATGTATGTAGATCCATCAGGAAGAGCATTTTTAGAACGTTTAGCAAATCACGAGTGTGATACAAAACAAAACTTTTTAAATGTAGAAACCGAAGAACATTTTATTTCAATAAAGCATAATATAAGTGACATTAACATCATAATATTAGCACCCATCACCAATGTCTCATGGACTCAGGAAGACAAGAAAATAATAGAAGAACATTATGCTATAGGCCTATTAAAATTGAAAACTTTACATCCAACTGGAATGAATAAGCACCGGCATCTTACTAAATATTTTTACAAGTGTTTTTAAATATGACATATTTATTAAATTCTAAGTAATACATATTATTTGTATCCTTTTTATTATATATTTTTGCAAATTAGTTTAATATATATAGAATTATATCATACATTTTAAAATCCATTTTTGTTAATGTCAATCTAAATTCGTAAATGCGTCAATAGTTTCATAAATTCGTAAATGTCAATTTAAATCAGTCTACTCATCATTTTGAAATCTTTGATTCAAATTTTCAAACTATATCATATTTGACTTTTGTATTAATTGAGAAAAACATTGACCGAAAACCCTCTTAAATATACTAATGTTCATCATTTATTAAACGATTGTTTATTATTTTATTATATATATATATACCTATATAAAATATAAATATCTACGTTAGGCCTAATTAAAAACAAACAATGTGCTAAGTAAATTTGATGTGTATGGTTACAATTGAATAATATTTTTTAGAAATGTAGACCGATTTGTATTCTTAAAATATATGTAATTGTAATGAAATGAAGTACAGCAATATTATCTTTATAACAATGAATGCTGTAGAATTAACTATAATATATACGTATTAATTATTAATGAAAATGTCAAGGAAGCAGTATATTTATTTTATTTGCTTCGATTTTAGCTATCGTCAGGCACCCGGCACTCCCCAAGGAAAGGGAAATCTAACTCCCGGGTGGAGCGATTCTCCGGACAAATTTGTCAATGGGGACGAGGATCTCTGTGTCTCCCCTGCTGGAAGTGAAGTGAGTTCTTAATCCGTGGGTTCTGTCCTAACTGATGGAAACCTAACGTTTTTTACTAGATCTCCTAGATTGCTAGTTCTGCTATATCAGAATATCATTTGATTATTATTTATACATATTCCGAACTGCATGACATTTTGTGCTGAGTGTTTTAAATGTGATTGATATTTTCAACATAATGTCATCTATAAGTTCAGTATTTTACTAGTTTTGTTTGGTAGAGTATAATATTATCTACAATATAATATCAGTAGTCACTTCTATATTAGTTGCACAATTACAATCTTCAATTATGATTATCTTTTTGTGAAGAAATAATTTTGAATGTGGACGTTATGTATACATATTCTTCAATATTGATCAGACATAATATTATAATGATATTTTTGTCGTTATTATTTATGTATTATTTTCCTGGATTGTTTTCAATTTGAAATTACTATTTTCGGCCAAGGATTTCACACCGACACCAATCTTTGTCTCCCAGTTGAAACATGTAAGTGTCGTATAAACCGACTAATGACATCATACATTACTATTATGGTGCTGCTCTGTCTCTCACTTCTCGGGTTATGATGACTCAATAAAAATAATGAATAATAATTTGTGTACAATCGATAAACTAGACTACTGGAAAAGGAAAAATCGGAATAAGCCGGTGTTTGCTCACAGTATAGTTATATCTACTCACGATGACATTACTCTCGCTTTCAATCTTGTATTATAGTATAAAGTCCATAAAAATTCCATAAGGGTCAATTCGATTAATATGTATAGAGAACTTCATTTTATTTTCTTATTGACACCGATAAACTTGTTCGGCTCGACATTTTAATAGATTATCAAACATCTAATAATTTCCTGAAATTGTAATTGAACATTCTAACCGTAACCTATACTGTGAAAACACTTGATTAAATAATCATTTGATTTAGTTAGACACTTCAATCTGGTTGTCGTCATGATCTATGTTATGATAACATATTTTGTTTGTGATTATGATCATATTTATCAAGTACTAAAATATATTATGATACCTTTGATTCTCCCTCCTCTCTGCCTATATTGTGATTATTAATATTTGCAGTTGTGTGTCCTTGCCTGGTAGAGCGATATAATATTGTATAATATATACGTTATATTATATAATCTGCATTGGGGGTGTGTGACAGATATTATGACCTCGACCCATATAGATCAGTTGCCGCATTTGTCAGTTTTGTAAAATGTGCGTGGTTCTACATAAGCATTATAATTGACATACGGACACATAATTAGTCAAACAAATTGCAGCGCTGTATATTCACTAAGACAATTTTTTTGATGAACTATTATGTGAATATTTCCGCTGTTGTTTCAGTGAACTTAACCCGATAAAGGTGTTATTTTCATATCGCTAACTACTTAGTTCACATTTTGTACAGATTTTTGTTATTGTTAGGTAATGTGTTATGCACTTTGACATTAGATCTTGTCAATTATGAGTCAAGTAATAAACACTGTTATGAAATATATATATATAATTCTTCCTCAACATGCTTTTTTGAAATAAATAAAAAAATGAACACCAACAAATTGTATAAATTTTTTCTTGGTAAATAATTTTATGCAGAACATTATTGAAAAGTTACTGTATTTGTATATAGTACCACTTTTTTGTTTTATGGCTTCGTAATTGTATTTTTTTAAATATAACTAATATTATAGCATATTTTCATTGTTGCTATGATTGATTGTATTACTAATTCCGTTAAACATATTGTTATGAACATAACTCAGTATAATTAATGCCTTTGGGTTTTATTGCATCAATATTGATGAATGCTTATTACATTTTTTTGATCTAAGTATCAAAATACTTTTGCGTTATTTTCACAATTAAATTAATATGCCTGTATTAAAGGAAAGTAATCAATAGATGGGAGATCAATTACATTGTTGGTAAACTACCTCTTATTTGTAGGCTAATTAATTGTTTTTAGATTACAAGAAGTATCATACTGTACAAAAAATATTGCCATTATACAGTGTAATTATTTTATTATTAAAACTAAAAGGCTAAATTGTTACATTATTTGTCGAAATATATTTAGTATTGACAATAATTTATTTATATTAACCATTTAAAATGATTAATTTTGATCATATTTCCAGATTAAAAAAGCAAATTTTAAAACGTTATTTCCATAAAACAAAAATAGTGATTTCAGTTTATTCAATATTATTTAAACTTCTTAGTTTCATTTAACATAATATGCTTAAAATTAAACAATAATGTATTAAACTGATATAATATTGGTCTGATTTTTATAATTTTTTAATTGTGGAAAATATTACCAATAATTATAAGACCTAACGACCGGATACGTTATGGTTACAATCTATAATCATTCTAAATTTAATAAATCACGTATCCCGTCATTAGAGCTATCATTATTGATATTATTTGTTTAATCTGAATTATAACTTTCTGAAATTTAAAATTTATTATTTTTTGGGAAAAATTACTGTTTTTTGCCATCGCATGGAATATATTGGATAATTGTTGACCTAGGATATTCCTTTCTCTAATCGATTATATTTAGTGTTTACTCGTGAGTTAATAGTTCCTATCTTTAAATAATTTCAGGCCTACGAATGTCCTGTCGCCGAATTGGTGGTTCGAATGATGCATATTCGTGAGAATGAATCACAAGAACTTGAACCGGAGGAGTTATTTCAACGATTCAAAAAAGTTGAAAATCAGAACGCTCAAAGTAGGTGTTCATTAAATATCAGAATTAACTTGTGCTAAAGTTTAGCATCGTGTCATACTTCATAATATTAGTCATTTTCCAAATTCTTGAAATCATTAAAATATTTCTTTTTAATCATTAACTTGGGATGCATATTTTCGGTAACTTTTTAGTCTAGAAAAGATTGTGTTAGTTCATTGAAATAAATGTGTTAGTTGAAATGATGTTTTATGTATTTTCCCTTTTTCCATCGTTTTCAAAACAATATCGTCGTGACAACAAAATAATTAAAATATAAAGAAACTGTTAGAAACTTTTTATCTTTTGAATAACCTATTATTTAATTTAGTCTTGTTAAATTTGGTATTTTCTCCCTCTGTCCTGTTAACTACATAAGTGATGTCAGTTTACAAACAAAACCGTACAGCAGATGTTGTAACTCTTCCGTTTTATGTCTTTCAAGGCTGTGTTATATTAGCCTACCCAGTTTCATCGTGCTCATTCGTAACCTGTATATATCAGACTATTCGATACTTAAAATTTAATAACCAGAACCATTTCCGACGTTAGCAATAGTTTAATTCTATTCTATAGTTGTGGTACATATTTTCTATGCTTTTTTGCATTCACATAGCTACTTTTTGACGTGATCGTACTTTATTGTGTGCTATGTTACCTATTTTCATTCATAATATCATCATCCAAATCGCTGGGGTCATAATATGCAGCATCACTAAACCTTTTTTACATGAATTGATGATTAATAACGAGTCGTATTAAATTGAGCAGAACAGAATTAAGAGAGCAAGACAATATGTGGCAGAACAATACAGTAATGAACAGAATTAAAGTAATATGCGAGATAACACGCGGTTCAATTACTGCTCAAGACATGAGCTATGCATATAATGAAGGCTTGGAAAAGGCGGACGATGAACCTTATCTACCTCCGGGATGTTAGGGATGATTACGCGTCCCCCTCCCTCGACCGGGAGTAACCAAACAACAAACTATATTATGAAGATCTCGTCAATACTATAACCAATAGGAACTATGGAGATTGAGGAAGTGTGTAGATGGTATTATTGCGCAAACGATTCCATACTAATTATACTCTAATTGTTATGCTTAACCTAACGAAATTGGTCACCAATATAATATTAGTACTCTAAGGAACTTGTGTTGTTAAGTAAATTGTACAAGGAAGGTAAACGTCCGAAAATGATCTGTTTTATTAAAGATATTTACGTGGTTTGTTCAAAGTCTAATGCATAAGTTTGCAGTTTTATGTTGTACTAGGAATTGTTAACCCGCAATGTACTTAAACACATTATCAGCTAGATTATTGTGGTTTATTATCTTTTTTGCTAAATGTCTGCATAGCCTTTGGACTTAATGTTTAGTACTTTTATATATTTATTTCTGTTAAGATATACTATTTTATAATTCTTTCATAATCAAAAAATAAATCACAAAACGTTTTGGTAAATTTATTGATTCTAATCCAGTAAATTAAGTGACATTTTCTATATAATATGTAGTATCACGAGTGATAAGTAATATATTTTTATTTAATATTTTGCTCCACCATGTTGCACTTTATCTTTTTTTCTGAATAATTATGTAACTACATTTTTATCACTAAATATAAGCACGAGTGAACGAATCATAAAACAGGATGTATAATTAAGCGCTGTCCGTTCGTTTTTAGAGTTGATTGCACTTTGTTCTAGAATAATAATAATATGATGTATCTGGTGTCAATACACGACGCTGCATTGTCGACTAATGGTGAGTGCGCGTATAAACCAAAATCTTGGAACTATATTGACTTTTCGTGTCTACTGTCAATATTTGTCAATAGTACATAATGCTAATTGGGAATGTTACACAGTACACATGATATTCTTCTTCGACTACCTTTTTGCTCGCTCATTTGCTCTTTCTCTCTCTCTCTCTCTCTCTCTCTTGTTACTTCGGTTCGTCGAACGCCTGGATCCTAGTTGTCGATATTGATTTTGATCATGCGTGTTTTTCTTGTGATCATGTTTTTTGTATGAATTTCGTTTCGTTAATATAATAAATAATATAGTGTTATACTGTTCAGGGGTTGAATCGATAATTATCATTCTTTTATCACTTATAATTTCCCCTTTTCAAAGATTATTATCAATTTGAAGCGTAAGGTGGTCGTTAATCATTGGTATGTCAGAGATTGTTTGAAATGTTAGTCAAATTTTTGTAGTGTCTATTAGTACAGTAAATTATAATTCTATTATGGTTTGCGTTTAAACATTTAGTCAAGTCTAAACTTAAACATAGTTTGTATTGCCGTTTTTATTATATCATGTGTAGACACACAGTAGAAATATTGTTAGATCGATTCTTCCTATAATTTGCACAATAATTAGAGTTTGTACTTACATAAATTCTATCAATGTTAAATGAAAATACATACGTAGATAAGCACCATACTGGTATAGGTGATTTGATGCAACTGACATTACATATTAATTTTTTTTAAATTTATGGATATATTTGATCTAAAGCTAAGTCTGTTGGTACTTGTAATACTTTTACTTGTAGCCAATATACCGTCGCTTAATTAATAATAGACGCGAAAATGTTACAGCATCTTAATCTATTAATACTGAATAATAAAAGTTTGTGTCTTCATTCTGAATTACACCTTAACAAATTAGTTATTTATTTCTATCAAAACATTCAATTTATGATAATATACAAAAATGCTAAACATCATTATTATGTTATGGTTTTTGTGTTTCGTATTTTAATTCATGATATTCTATACTGGTGTGCTGTAATGTTATTAGACACAACCGCCCTATCTGATTTATGTTTTCTTTGCTCAAAACTTATTTTAAATATTAAAAATATTAAAATACTCTGATTGATAATGTGCATTTAGTTTGTTATAATGTTTTACAGTATTCTTTACAGTTGTTTGTCAAACACGTTCTATCCTTAGACTTTTGTTTGAACAAGAAAAACCTTAAATAAATGTTTGAACTTATCAATGTGTAATTATTGTATATATATTAGTTATTTTTTATATATTAAAATACCTATTTGAAACTAAGTTGATATATTATTTCACAAAACAAAAATTCTTTTCATTTATATAATAAATATTGTTTATCTTATTTTCACCACCTCCCTGTTCAATTTATTTGCATTCATATTTTTTGGTATCAGATACTTTTTCAACTCTTTGGTTACGGTCCAGCTGTTTATCCTTACAGTAAAATCCTTGAGCTCAATAAAATATTATCATCCAATGCTTTCAGTCATAAGCTAAGCTCCTCACCATTGTAGATAGCTTTTGAGGATAATAGCTTTTTAGAGAGAATAATGCCAAGACTCGATCTCTCACCCCCCCCCCCCTCTCTTTTTCTCTCTCTCTCT
>JAUZND010005765.1:0-31635 GCA_034780555.1 Coelogynopora nodosa | reverse complement strand
CGTAAATGTTATTTCATTACCGTAAATGTTATTTCATTACCGTAAATGTTATTTCATTACCGTAAATGTTATTTCATGACCGTAAAGATTATTGAATCACCGTGAGTGTTATTTCATGACCAGTTATAAAATAAAACACTTTATTATATTTATCTATTAATTATTGTTAAAAAAATTAAATTATTCACGGGCGGTCAGCATGAAATAACAAAATCAACTGCGCTCTTTACATGATTCATTCAGCAGTCAAGTTTTAGAGTTTAAAATATTCTTCCAATTTTCTCTGTAAAATTCAAATTGATTCTTAATCTATGCAATAGTGTAGGTTCGAATCCCTTTTGTAGTTTATTAATAAATTCGTTTTAAAACTGTTTTACATCTTCGGTATTCAATATACTTTTGTATCATTAGTATTGATTATCATATTGATACTTCCATTATCGTATTAATATTATGCAAAAATAATATGATTATAAATTAATACTCATTATTTATAGAATTTAATGTATTTTGTCCTGCAGCTTTTTTTATTTCGAATTAATAAATATTGATTTTTTTCTGCAAATATATTATCTTTTAATGAATTGATCTACAAATGAAAACTAATATTGTGATTATCAATTCCTAAGGATAAAATGCTCAACAAATATTAAAATATAACATTCATACTAATCATTTTCATGAGTAGTAGTATATTACAATTTGCTGAATTTTTCTGTAAATCGAATCACTTCTGTGAACCAGCTTGAAATTAGATTTTTGTGATAATTAATTTCTTCAAATACAACTTTCTTGAATGTACAATACATACTATATTTATTTTTATTATTTCACTATTTATTTCTTTCGTGTATACATACATTTTACTATTTTCATTGTTTTCTGACTTGTGAACAAATAAATGTTGTGTCAGTGACTACTTGTCGATTGAACATGTCAAACATGTTTGTTTTCTTTCTTCTTCTGAGCTTTTTTCTTATGGTTCACTTCGAAATTAAATATATCCATTAAAAATTGATATCATTCTACTATTCATAATATTACACAAGTATAATTTTATTGTTTATTGTGTATTCTAATAAACTTGTATTGATTTACAATATATATATCACTTTTATATGTTATACTACTTATAAAAACAAACAGTAGTGTAAACATATAATTAACTAATTTAGTAATGTTATCTCTAATGAAGCAAGTAGATCAAACAGAATAATCCTGTACAGCAATGTGAATGAAGTTTTTAGTAGGTATTAATGTATCCTGGATCAAGTACCAACTGCAGCTGTGAATATCTTACTTGTTGAATAAATATGTATTGTATTGTATTATCAGCATCAACTACACACGTATTCTACAGTGAAAGTATTTTGGTAAATATAGTGTAATATATATTATGACAATAATGATATTTTGCTTCTTTTCTGTTATTCTGGGATTAAGGTTAGTGCTAAGTATTTGTGCATAACTATTTTAATTACCAAGGTTTCTTTGTTTTTCTTTAATATGAGTAATACATTTTTTCAACTTATTGCCGTTTTAAAAATTAATACTTTCTCAATTTAATAATAACGTAATGTTTAATTCGAACAGACGCCTGTTTTTTGCACTCTATTAGAGTAATGAACCGGACAATTACTCCACAGACATCTGCTCCCTTCATAATTATCAATTATAAAAATATATCTTATATATATATATTGGGGTGTAGTACTAAATATCTCCCGGGCAAGATAATGCCGCACTAGTTGAGTGATTTTGACAATGTTTAATTTAATGTAATATAAAACATGAAGCATACCAAACCTTTGCTGCACATCGCCGATATATGCTATATATATTCGATAACCTAGTATATAGTAACATATAAAATAAAAAGTATAAATATTTTAAGAAAATAAAAAGTCGATATTTTAAGAAAATAAAAAGTCGATATTTTAAGAAAATAATTTTTTTTTAAACATTTTATTTATATATTATATCATAATTTATTTATGTTTGATGTATATATTAATATCATACCTTATTTATATATTTTATTTACGTTGTATGTAAAATTTAAAAAATTGTCAGGTGGGTTATTTTAACAGGGCGATGAACTGTAATAGCACCTATCGAGTCGGTTATGAAATAGTAGAATATATATATAACTATTATAAGGTACAGTATTCCATAATCAAATGGATATTGTATACTTTTTAAAATTAAACTCAAATAGATAAATTGAAAACATCTAGTTTTTTTCCGTTAACTTTTTTTAAATGTTGGTTGACTGCATAAATGTTTGATATCTGACATTATGATCACTCATTGGTGAATCCAGTTTTTTTTTATATTTGGAGAATTTTTTTTTCATTACTATAAGAAATCTTTACAATCTAATTTTTTGTTTGTTACAAAAATATGTCATATAAAGTCAATAGGTCATATAGGTCAATATAAACATTGATTACGTACGTACTTTGTTGGATATATATGGCCCAATTCAAGCTTTTTTTATCAAAAATAGTTATAGGCAAAGCAATTTTAAAAGCAAATAATTTCTCTATCAATTAGAAAGTCATAAAATTAGCTATCTTAATATTATGTAATAAGTTCTATATTTGAAATAAAAGAGTTCAGCCTACTTATTAGTAGTATGTGAAGGGTAAAAAGGTCAGGTGGTGTGCCAGGATACTATTCTTATTATATCAAAAATCGTATACCTATACAAGAAACTTTTGTGGTTGTGAATATTTCCACAATAGGAATATTTTAAGTGAACATTGACTCATTTGTTATAAATTGTTAAACTACTCGATTCCAGAATTACGTTTCAATTGATTCAACAGTGAAGTGTTTTCGGTTCTATATTTAGTGAAAATTAAATTGAATGTATTTGTTTTCTTACCAGTTGCATTTTATTAATCACAACTATACAGAATTTCCTATTGATCACAAACTGCGACACCAATAGGTCGTACATAATAGTTTTAGCAACTTTCACATGAAGATTAATATTTTCGACATCATTTCTTAATGACAATAGTAATCGGCTTATCCGCACACCCATATAATACACGCTTTTAATAGATTTTAGACATCAATAAAAGCACTTTTCTAAAGCCTTATACTATTAATACTGCATTTTCAGAATTATCTAATGATCTCATTATCATTATTCAATACCAGACATGGCATTACTTGCAAATAAAAGCCATACAATCGTATAGCAACTAAAAAGAAATAAACTAGACCATTTTAAAAATACCTAATGTAATTTACAACTAAATTGGCTATACGTTGCATTAATTATATAAATAACACAATTTACTGAGAAAAAACCCGGTAAATTCCTACAAATTTATGAAAATAAATATATGTAGTCATTTTAAAATAAAGAAAAATTTTATTATGTTTAATATTTTTTACTGAAGGAGATGTATCATGTCATTTATATAATAATTTAGTTACATACAGTATATATAAAACATTACAAATGAATTATAGTATAACCAAATATAGAGTATATATAGCGCCCGAATGGAGAAAGTATCCGTTTTAAAAGAAATCTATAATATATTATTAATTTAATTTTGCATACTTATTTTATGAGTATAGAATACTGCGTACTATACATAGAAAAATACTGCATTCTACATTGTATAAAATTCATATTAAATATCTTACATATTATATTTTTTATTATAAATAAAAGTTTAATGATGTCTTTGCGCCCAAATTATGAAGAATGATTGTACCTTATTTAGTATAATATAGTTTTATGCTGTATAAGACACCCAAAAATATATTATAAGTATGCATACATTTTTATGGAGCATATAGACGTCAAAAAGAAAACGTTAAATTGGTTTTGGCCTAATTAACATAACTTCTGTTTAGTGTTGACTCCCAAAAAGCGAAATGTACCATTAATATTTGTTATGTAGTTAACGTCCAAAAGAGAGACATACTTTGCTCTATATGCAGCTTAAATCTTAAATGATAATTATCGCCAAAATAATATAATTTTATATTATGCTATTTACATAAAAATTACGCCCCATAAAACATTTAAATTGAAGAATGTATAAAGCTGTACATATAAACAGTCGATCATTTATGCAGCTGGACCAAAATCCCTGGAGGGGGGGGGGGGGGCTAGCGCACTTCTCCTATAGCTTCCCCTCAGGAGCCACCTTTTTTTTCAATTAAGTATTAAATATATGATTTATAAAATTTTTAATATATGTTTATATAAAGTGATAAAAACAAAATTTAAAGCACATAATGTTATATTAATTATGTACATTATATTATGTTATAGGTATAGCATTTAATAATTAAGTAAAGTCGTAAACAACATGGTGACGTAATATCAACATATTATACTGAACTAATTTGGGTAGCTATATAATTGCGTATTTCAACACAAATAATGCAATTTTGGACTGAACTGTTATCGGTTATAATCTGCTATAATCGTTTTTTAAATTATAATATAAACTGTCAGTGGATATCATATTGTCATAAACAGAAATCTATATATTACACACCTACAGTGGCCTACATTTATCGGCATTATTAATTTACCTATTGATGACAATAATCTGTTGTCGTTTTTTGTCCCTCTCTTTTTTAAATGTTTTCTTCATTGACATTGTATTTTAAATCATAATTTACAATAAAACATATAAACTAATTAGTGAAAAGAATAATACTAAACAATAAATGAATGTGCTATATACAATATATAGTGGCCAAACTGAAAGTATATTTATTAATATATAAGTACATCAATTGTTTTATCAAATAGTTATACAATGTATTGTCTTTTTTCAATGACAATTAAAATATAATCAGCTGATTCGTTGTACACTTTATATAATAATTTACTATAAAACATGTTTAATTTATTTCTCAATGAGTGGTATAGCAAACATTTCTGGTGTAGCTATCCAACTGGTTCACTTGAAGGGAGAGTAAATGTCTACATAGGATCCTATATATAGAATATATTAAGATATGGGGGACTCGTATATAACTATATATGGGCCCTATATATACACTTATATTTCATAACTATGAGTAAATAACTCAGTAAATATTCACTAAATATTGCATATTATTTATAATATTTCTCGGATTACAGAATCATTTGAGATAATGTTACTAAATAAATTGTGAGTACGAAACACTTCATTTTGAATACTACTTTATATATTCGTTTATAATAAACATGAGGGGAGAAATTAACCGGTCAGTTACTTTAATGGGGATGCTTGAATCCAAAATTACCGGATGCTTCGGATTAAGTATATAAAATGTAAATTGTCATTAATAATGACATTAAAGATATTATTGGGGACACTTTATCCACGTTGCACATTTCAGGCGTATATACCCTCACGTGAAATAATTATAAATGACACATTAAATAGATATAAGTCTATATAATAATATAGATATGTAAAAGAGATAGTAAAACCATTGAGTCAAGGTAAATTGCACAATTTATAGAGGGTATAAACATTGTTACTGATATGGCCTTATTTCATACGTCATTTAACAACAAAAATGTCAATTTATTTAAAACACAAATCTGCTAAATAACGAAGAGGCCCCTTTACGTAATCGAGAGGTCATATAGCTTCCAGCCTTAATACCACACACACATATTAGGCTGACCACAGCGTGAATTGCATAAGTCGGCTTCGCATGGTCCTTTCTCAATTGCGTGGCCCCCTCCTCAATGTGCCCACCGGAACATTTGCCCACAGGCAGCCCCCCGTATTTAAAACTCATATATGATGCAATATAATACTGAAGACCGCCATGGTAAAATAAAACGGTGGGTGGTATAGGTTTGAGCCATGGTTTCACAATGAGTTAAATACCATATAGGGCCAACCTATATTACAGAATGATAAGAGGATTAATTTGTTCAATAAGACAGGAAAAGGAAATGGTTTATCCCGGCCCTTCATATATCATATAATATTACAAGTCTTATTTTAATTGACTATGCTTATAATTTGGTGTTTTACGGCTATAAACCAGGCCAATTAATTGTTATAAAAGCGAAAATATTCCCACCATTTCTCTTAATCATATTATGGACTTTTATTTATCTTTATAATTGCAAGAATCAAAGTTGTTATGCGTAAATATACATAGGTCAAAGTTTATCTTTAAATAATTATAACTTATTTATACTTGTGAAAATTGGCATTAATTATAAATGATCAGTGTCTATATTTGTCATTATTATTAAAACGTTTATATTTAACTCAATATCTATTAACGTAAAATATAAGTATACAAACTTATTAAAAAAATTATACTGTTCCATATACATATATGGATCATATATGTATACATATATGATACATATATACATATATTCCAGAACTTATATTTTGTGAAACAATATTGATAAAAAGTCGGTAATTAAAACAGAAGAATTGAATAACTAACTAATTTAAACGTCGCATGTCGATATGTTTTATATAGGCCTATACGGTTTGCTTCATCGTATTAAAAAAGCATATAATTCCACTTCTGTTATTAACCTCTAAAAATTTCAACACACTAATTTGCTTATGAATAAAGTATATGTTTTTTGCCCCATTTTAAAACTGATTTGTGCAAATCCATTTGCGAACAAACAAAAGTATCAACTCAAATATTTTGTTCCCATTATAACAAAAAATATCATCAAACCAGATTTATCATCATAAGTCTTGTGAATTATATAGGGCAACTGGCTTTTTTTGACTTGATTACTTATCAGGATGAGGAGTTCCCTTGCCTTGTCTTGATTTCAGTCAATGAAAGGGTGCTACAAAACGCTTGACTGCTCACGTGAAAGGTCAGAGGGCGCTGGACACGTCCACTCAAAACAGGACTTAACTTAACCCGTGTACAGAACTCTTGTCAACTGACCAATCATTGATCTCGGCAAAGGCAGGTCACTCTCCCGACGCGGCAATATACAAACGTCACATCGCCTGCCTATTGGTGGTATCCGACCAATTGTTCGTCAACGTCCTGGTATATACGAGGCCACTTTTAGTGAAGTTATGTAATCTCACTCGATTAGTTATTGGAGAGTCACTTCGAGCCTGGCGGTTCGTACGTGTTTTGTATTATATTATATAGTCTGGCTCCACTTTCGACTTGCGGTCATTTGAGGTACGTGTTCTTGCCGGCGATCTTATTGCGGTCTATGTCTGTATGGCACAGTAGAATCGTGGCCGAGCTTTTTGCTTTAACGTAGTCCACATTTTACTGATGCCATAACGACTATACCACTATACAACTGTATATATATATATATAATTATCTGTTTTAATAATGATTAATATTTTTTTAAATAATATATTTTGTTAATAATATTTCCTGACATTTTCTTTGATTTAAATATTAGCATAAACAAATATTTCTGTCCGTATTTTCGTATGGAAATTGAATTTTTATTTTATTATTATTTTAATCATACCACTAAAAAAAACAGTGGCAATATATTTACTTTATTTTCAAAAATCTATTTTTATTTGGAAAAATATAATCTGAATTGAATGTATTTTACACTGCAGGACTATTTATAAAATATACATTGCTCATTGGCAAAATGTTAAAATATTTGAAGTGTTAATTAAATTTATAATTATAATCTTACTTTTTGGCACGGTTTTTATTTGCTGAAGCAACTTTTTAGTATAAACAGACTTTGTAAATGGGCGTCCTTTTGGCAAGACTAAGATAAAAACATGTATCACAGGTAATAGCGAACGTTATCAATCATGGTGTTTGAACAAAAACACTTTTGCTTAAAATTTTGTACATTACGGATGTATCTGTAACAAGGATGTTATATTCGCAATATATTTATGGATTTTATTCTTATCAAACAAAAATGACTCTTGTTAATAGCACTTCGTCACTATTCTTTATCAGGTCTGTCAGAAATATCATTACAAACTTTTTCAGATGTGGATGGCCTGGATTCCCTTATCTGTATAAGCTAGCTATAAAATAGGGAATGATAACAATATTTTCTATTCCGCATGGATATATAAATATATATGGAATCTTGGAGATTGTTCGAGCTAATGTTATGTGTAGAAAGAGCGGTTGTCGGAAATTTACTGGTTGTACGATTTTTTGGTAAAAATTTACAGTTGTCTATATCAGGGTTCGTACGGGTCCTGCAGGTCCTGCTTTGGAGATGGTACTGCAAAAGTGCTGCTTTCAAATATAAAGTCCTGCAGGTCCTGCTTTTGGATGTCATATTGTATAAAAAAAATTACAATAAAATATAAACTCACCCATTTTAATAAATAATTATTTTTTCATTTATTATGTCATATTGTATAAATTATTTTTTTACTATATATTATATTTGTATATGTAAATTTTGCCAATACTTTAATAAATAGTAATACATTTTAAGGTACTGTAAAGGTCCTGCTTTTCAATAGTCCAAATGGCGTACGAACCCTGCTATATATATATCAAGTGTGCCATTTTTATTGCGTTCTAAATTAACAACTAAGTTGAAAATTTATGTTTCGCATAAAATAATAATTTATTTGTAAGAGAAGATGTGAAACACTAAACCATTATAGTAATTATCTTGTTTTTATTAAATAACTTTCATTTGTCAGACAGCCTATTGGACTGCCCAGTTTATGATGGTTACATTCCACATAATATATACATTTCATGATAAGTTAAAATTCCTGAATCGACGGCCTAAATAACATATTGTATAATTGTGACATACAAGTTTTCCCATTTAATCATTGCTATTTAATATTTTTAGTTTCTTAACGTCCACCTGACTGGTTAGGAGTCACATTTAAAAATTAAAATTACTACAATTATAATGTACCATTTATATATATCAAGCTATATTTTGCCTTATTTTGTTCTCAATTTTCTAAATATTTTTTTAAATATATATATTTAAATTTTCTCTTAATATAAAAATATACGCTATTTAGCGAATTTAATTTTCAGCCCATATATCTAATGATGTGTTGTCAGCTTAGTCTGTATCATTAACTGGTATTGAGAACAGATGATATGCATCGCTGAATTCCGAATTTTTGTGTTGACAAAACAGAGTGATATGTCACAATGAAATCGGTTTATGCAATAGTTCTTGGAATTATTTAAAACCCATTATATATATATTGCTATTGATTCGGAATAACTGACTAAATGAAATTTAAATATATTTTTTATGAACATTTTATTTATTTAATGAGTGATAAAAAACTAGTGACAAACAGTAAGTTATGTGCGTTTATGATACAACCTATAAGATAAAAAATTATACGAAGAAAATGAATGCGAATATAACAGGTATATTTTTAGATAAGTTTTATTAATTTTTATAATTATTAGGTCAAGAAATAGGCAATTGTATTCAGTTTATACAATTTAATATCAATTAAAGCATTCATGAAATTTGTATATTTAGGAGTCTATATCTGCAAATAATCATTTTTATCTCTGCTTTATAAGGTGATTAACCTATTTATTTGCGCTAAATTCCTTGTATGAATGTATCAAATAAATATTTCTATACGGGTAGAATTAAAACACAAACGGATCAATCGCCTTCAGTTTTGCTAGCTAAATGTTAAAACGTGGGCTAAATGGGGTTTAGCTCCGTAGAATATTTTTTATGTTTTTATACATTTAAATAAATATTTTTTGATATGTTTCATAACGATTTGATTAACAAATATTGTTGTACAAAGCATCTTCATTTTGATAATATTTTTTATAATTGTTTGAAATACGATGTTTTCATAAAATCTAAACCTTTTATATATAAGATGTGTATTTTATATCCACATGTTTGACATATACCATCACTTCCGACATGGTTGGCATATGCCATCACTTCAGACATGGTTGGCATATGCCATCACTTCAGACATGGTTGACATATGCCATCACTTCAGACATGGTTGACATATGCCATCACTTCCGACATGGTTGACATATGCCATCACTTCAGACATGGTTGACATATGCCATCATTTCAGACATGTTTTGTAGTGTTCAAGCTGTGTTAGTATTTCTATTCCTTTTTACGAAATCAATGACACCATTTCCATTGTAATTATACATATTAATAAATAATTTCTATAATTATTTTCTCATTATAGAAGGTTGTGTTTAGTATTATTTTAATGGTAAAGGTATTTTGAAAGTATTGCTGATAAATAATGATCTTGTTATTTGATAATTAAATTTATTGTTATGTATAAATTATTCGGCTTTCGTGATTTAAGTATGTAACACCCTAAAATTCATAGATTACCTCACTTAATCCATACTTATTCTCTTTATTGGTTCAAGTACTATTTTGAATATTTCGGGGTTTTCCAAATAACTCCCAAAAAAATAGTATGGATTAAATATTAATATTTAATAATATTTAAAGAAATCACGGAGATGTTTAGTATAAATCACGTTACTTCATTTTTACTTCAAATAACTTGTGATAATGGATACAACATATGGTTTAACAAATAATAGTAGACATGGAGTCAATATTCTGAATTATTTATAACTTTATTAATGTGTAGGCCTATACTAATTGGTTAAATACATTTATAAGTTTGAGTTCATGTAATGTAATTTACTATGCTAATTGTAATGTATAGTTCATAATTACTAAACATTTCTGATGAAATCTAGTAACCATATTTACAATACATTTGAAATAGTAACAAAATTATATATATATAAATAAAATAGAAAAGAAAAAAATATATATATTTAATTTTTTAAATATTAAATTTAAAAAACATAATATAACAATTAATATAATATATAAATATTGTTCATAAAAAGTAAATTTACTATATGTAGTTATATGTTTTTGTTAATATATTTTACTTATCTGGTGTTCTTATTATAATTCTCGCACAAATTTGTTCTCTTAATATATATGATATTATATTAATTCAATAATTTCAATATTTCAATAATTTAACTCTCTTTATCAATAAATATTTTTATGTATTCTAAAAATAACATTGTGTTTTAAATAATCTATTACATAATATATAATAATAATAGTTATTATATTTGATTAAAATAAGAAGAAAATAGTCATTACATTTAAAAACAATAATTATAATAACATTACAATTATATCACTATATTAACTAATTCACCCGTAAATAAATCCACCAAATATATATTTATTGCAAGTAGCGCGCGAGGGGCAAATACCCCGAAACCGGTCTGCAGATGGATGTACCTGTCGATTACCGTGTCTATAAAAATTCGTAAATATATATATTTATAGTTTTACGAAAATTTATACAACTATTTCAGCATTAATTTGTAAACTTTAATAAAATAATTAACTTTTTAACAACGATCACTATAAGTAATTATTTCTAATATACACATTCAGTTTTCCTGCCCGATTTTATGTTGACAATATTATTATCATTTTCAATACAAAAATTAACAAGCTATATTTATTACTGTTTTTTATGTGTTCTTTACGTGATTTAAACATTATCTGGTCTAATTATGTTCAGTTTTTAGACGAATTTAGTAAAAGCAGACCAAAATCTAAATATGTCGTATATTATTTTTTGTTTGGCCGAAATTCGGTTTGCAATAGATGTATGTTTACATAATTACATTTAAATGTTATATTATATATATCAAATTGAATATAAAGTAGCCGAGTAATAATGTTTGTGCAGTCTATATAGTAATTAAATATTTGTTTAGCACAGGACATTCAAATTGAACCATTACTCACTATTTAATCTATATATAGGTAACTAGCTAATAGGTATACAGCCCTGTTGTTGCGCACAACAATAGAATACGATTTTTTCATACATTACGTCTGCATTAGGCCAACATATATGTTACGCAATATTTAATTAGGAGTTAGTCAGACATACACACTCAGTACTACAGATCATAACGTAACGTACTCATACGATGCAGACCTTATGTATTAACTATACAGCAGACTCTAAGTGAGTGTAAGTAAACGATTACGCAACAACTAATAAGTAATTCGGCAAAATAATTAATATATTATAAATGTTTTATAAACTGCGTATTATGTTCTATATTATTTATTGCACTGCAAATATTATGGCTATTATTAAATGATATACTGATATGAATCGATACAATCTAGAGAATTATATTACGTCTTGGCCTGTAAAGCATGAAAGCATCTAAATTATTGGTATTTTTTCAAGATAACATTTTGACGAACAAAATTTAAAAAAAGTTTAGTATAGCACACACTTAATTCATGTCTACATAATTACATTGATTATAAATTAATATGTTGAAGGTATGCAATAATGCGGATTCATATTATGATTTTTATTTTCTTTTACAGCATAATATTCTTTTATAGCAGGGTGACTTATTAATATTATACTGCACAATAATTTGACGCACTCAAATTAACATAAATAGAACAAATGTGTAAATTTTATGAAAATGGATTTCATTTTTAATTGCATATTTTTATATATATTGTATAAAAATAGCAATGCTATGTTTTTAATCGAATACAATAATATTATAATCAACTCAGAGAACTATCTTGAAATATCATATGGTTGTACATACCTAATTACGTTTTGTTCCATTTTTGCTGCAGCTCTAATAACACTTGTCTTAAATCTTCTTAAATGGATGACAATTGTTTGATGTGTATATATTTCAGCAATCAATTTTTTCGATATTTTATTTAATCTTTTACAAGTGGTTTAATATATTACATATCTAATGATTTTAGCAATATGAATGCCGCAAATGTTTGCCACGCACATATGTATTTTCCCGCTTCTATATGCCACTATTACAAAGATAAAAAATTGTAAATTATTAATATATGGTAGTAATTATAGTATATATAAATGTAGGCTGTTGAGAAAGAACCTCTATTTACTTACAATACACATTAAAAATCCTGTTTTTCACTATGCAGTTCATGAAAAAAAATTAAATATAATTTTATAGATATCGACGTATTGTGTTTGATGCAACTTATTGACTTCTTCAACATTTTTATATCACCTTTCTGTTTCATTTATATCCCACTATGTAACGCCCATGTTCACTATTGATTAATTATCTGATTGAATAAAATAAATAGGGTACATAATGAATAAGAAATGTTACGTTTTAGAACTAATTATATCTCATTTTAACCTTAACACTAAAACTCTAAATTTCGAAAATCTTCTGTTTTAGTATTTTCTGCATTTAATATTTAGATACTATTGTTTATAATTAGTATTTTTTCCCCTTATTATTATATACCTACTTTGAGGCTATAGTTAACGGAAATTGGTATACTAATGTGAATTTTATGAAATTACATTAATATTTTTATGTATATATATTTTGTGACTTAATCGTCTCTATTGGTATTTGATGAAGACGCGTATTTTAGGAAACAATAATTGGGCTGTCAAATATAATCCTATTTTAGGATAAATGCAGAACTACTTACAATGTAAACAATATATAACAAAAGTAGTATGTAAATTGAAGCTATAATTTATAGATGAAAGGTATCGACGTCTTAAAAGAATAATTTTAAAATAACCCCGGGACCAAAAACGTTTGAATTCGAACATAATGCAATACTTAAAACAACAAGAAAGGGCCGTAATTGGTAACACAAGTGAATATAGAACAACTGCAACTTCCACAACGTGTTCTTATATTATTACGATCTTATGGGGGAAAAAAAATCAATGACATATTTATGTAATATAGTAGTATATTATTATCTATCCTGCTTTTCACTTTTCACAACAACAGGGACTACAGCCTATATTAATATTATTATGTGGAGAGACTCTAAGGATAGACTCTAAGGATAGACTCTAAGACTATACACAATCAAACATGTTAGCATTACAAGAGAGGTAAAAGAAAAGAAAAAATGTAATGAGGGACAAATAATGTCCGGATTGCACGGTGGACCATGTTGGAGAGGAGAATATATTGATTAACTGATTGATTGCTACAATGATCGAAATCATTGATTGTCTGACATCAATAAATGAAATAATTATTAATGATAATTAATTAATTAAATAAAAAGATATGAATAAACTGAAACTGGAGTCTTTAGTGGTGTTTCTACTAAACCTCTGTATACTATAATAACACATTACACACCAAAAAATGAATGATAATATGCTTTACAGCATAACATGACGCTAATGACAAAAATAATAATATAATCAGAGAGAAAAATAGAGGATAGCATTGAAGCATATATACTGGAAATTATAATATTATATAAGATTATCACAGTATCGTATGAAGCGTGTGGGACAGACAAATAACACAATGATAAATAACTATCTATTAGAGATGGATTGCAAATATAAGTTTGTCAGTGAAAAAATTATTGTAATAATCTGAGGGATTGTGATAAAATAAGCATGGGACTAGCCGCCGCTCTAAGTAGCAGTTATAAATCTCGGAGGTTGGTATATATATTGTATAATTGTATATATATATAGAATAATAGTGTATAACATCTTGTGATCTGAAAGTATGGTTTGGTTTGTTTCACGGCGAGGCGACAAGGAGAGAAACAGTGAATCAATAATTGGTCTCAAATGTAGACGGATTATGGAGACAGAGAGAGAGAGAAAGATGCGAAAATTTCAAAAAAATAATTTTGAAGTCAAAATTTCAGCGAAACAAAATCAAAACGTGGACAGCATAGAAAAATAAAAAGCGCGTAGAGCGATAGCGTGTGAGAGAGAGGGAAAGATCGAAACAGAGAAACAACCACACGAAACCGTAAAATGTCATAAAGTCAGACCCTAAACTCAACAGACAGTCAGAGACAGAGAGAGAGAGATTCATCGACGAAAGCGTCCGAAAAGTGACTTGTCCACTGTCCTCTCTCTCCTCTGTCCTCTGTAGCAGCAGACTATTAGTGGTCTACTTGAAATGCACGAAACTGTTCCTCTGCACCGGCGCTGGCCGACACGGACTCCTGTGCCGCGGACTGAGTCGTGTGGGGATCACCGCCGGGCCCCCCCCTCCCTTCTGGTGGTGCTGGTGGGACTCCCCGCCTGATGACGGCGGTGGTAGGGGCAGCGAGGAAGTGGAGGTTTTGGTGGCCGCCTGGTTGGAGAGGTTGAGATCGAGGAGGGAGCGGAGTTGGGCCATGTCGGCCGAGGTGGTGGAGGTGACCAGGTGTTGGGAGCGTTTGCGGACCTCCTGTCCGAGCTGGTCCTTCAGTGTCTTTACCTGATGTTGTCATGACAATATATTAGGACGAATATTACGACGACAAAAGCCTAAAAAATAGAGGTTACCCCGCCCTATTCGGTTCCAATAATTAATAATAATACAATATAATAAATTACACACTAAAATGATGCTAAAAAATCAATACACACTTACTCAGAATTTGACCTATAATGCAATTGAGTCTAGCGTAACACAAATACAACAAAGGTGTAATGTTAATTTTTTTGTCTTTATATAATTAATTATACG
Organism: Coelogynopora nodosa; assembly: GCA_034780555.1. NCBI lineage: Eukaryota > Metazoa > Platyhelminthes > Proseriata > Coelogynoporidae > Coelogynopora > Coelogynopora nodosa. The sequence goes on along the minus strand of JAUZND010005765.1, from coordinate 16,098 downwards.
CAAATTGTTATTGTCAATTAAAATGATTTGTAATGATATTTTAAACTATTTATGTTTGTTCACGTAATCTGTCATTTTATAAGTTTAAAATTCTCTTAAACATTTTGTGAACTGCATTTTTAATGTTTTCCTCCTTTTGTCGTCTAATTTTTACATATTTATCAATACCTTGTTTATATTATGTAAACAATTCTGATGCATGGATGTTTTCATTTAAACGTTTTGTAACATAGAAGCAATCGTTCATTGAATTATGCAGATTGCAACTGTTTCTTGATTTGGTTAAATAGTAGAAAAGGCAATAAAATGCAATGCTTTTTTTAAAACATCTTAAATGGGTAGCTCTGTCATCATTTGATCATTAAAAGCAAGATTTGAAATTTGAGATCTTCACAAGACTATTATAAAGTGAAATCATTATTCCAAATACATTCAATTGGGACAATTACCACTGAGTTAAAGTACACGCGATGTCTGGATTTTGACTACAGCAATCATGCCGTGTTTGTTTTAATTGAAATTACCAACTTTTATTGACTCTGGCAGTCAATGAACATACACACTTCAAAGTATATAACAAATACATCATATATGTAAAACATTAAATGAATAAAATAACTAATTAACAAAATATATATCTGTCGGATTAATTTCAATTCACATTGTACTATATTAATATACCTCGTCTCTGCATATAGGCAGGGCTGAGCATTGACCAATCAATACCTTACAGGCAGACAATTGTGAGTCAGTCGCTCACCACTATTATCGATTATAAACTTGTTATTCAACATTCAACAATATAAGACGTATGCATTACTGATGTTGTCAATGAATATTAGATTTCACAGTATACGTCGTGTGACTTCTAATCATAGGCAACAAGCTTATTACGTAGCTGTTGATGTACTACTTGTTGAAAGAATAAAATCGAGACCCGGGGATATGTGTTGGATTCTTTCTATATGGCTGAATAAGGATGTTGGATGAAATTGAAATAAACAATACATAAACAATACATACTATAGATTATATTTTTAAAAGACATAAACGTTTTAAATTACTTTAGGCTTTAAATGTTAATACAGATTGCGAATTAAGTAAAAATTATTTCCACGGGACTAATTGATATAGCGCGTTTATTTTAATTGAAACTACGGATTCCACATTGCTGTTCATTTCAATACAGCTTACAATAAATATGAGAGAAACATTTAAAAAAACAATTTCAACATTTTTAAACGTAACAAAATCAAGAGAATTTATATTTTTTTCATCGAGTTTGTAGCAACAGTATTACATTTATTCATCCACAGATTAAGCATTTTAATCTTTATTAAATGAGCACCATTTTTTAATTCATAAAAAAAGATAAACCAGTGAAAAAATTTAAAAGGAAAACATAGTTTGAAATTGCGTTAATTTGAATTTCCAATATGACTACATTTCTTTTCAAATTTATAAATTTAACAAGTCTTTAAAATGTAATATTATATTATTTTGTATTTCTTTATTCATTTGCTTAAATTCATTTACAGCAATTAGTTTTCACAGCAATTCTTTCGTACACATTCTATCATATTACTTATAAGTAGTAACACATCATATAAGTATTTTATATAATTTTACGGATGTTTACAGAACGCCTCGACAAAGTAATTTAAATATTATTAATTTGTTAATAACTAGCAATAACTAATAATACTATGCATTACAAATGGAGTTAATTTGGATTTAAATGGTTCAAATTGAACACATAAGTGACAAATAAGTTAAAGTCAACAAATCGGTAGACTGAATCAATATATAATTTTAACCGATGTTTGGATTCCTCTTTTGGATATTAATATTATCATTATTAAGACGTCATTCAAGGTCACATTATTTTATATGTTCAAGTGAAATTGTTTACTGACAGTTTATAAATCACTAAATTGGACGAAAAGTTTAAATAGACCACATAATATTATATTTAACAAAAAGAAAAGCATAAGTTACAATAATAATATTATATTTAAATTTTTTCAACTGTTCTGGGAGCAAGTGTACGTCCACATTTAGCTTTTATGTTAGGCAATCATTTCACCAGTATTACATCTGAACACTAACAACATATAATACAAACTTATTCCTATAAGTCTAAAATCAAAATATGTAAAACTAAATGAAAACCAACTCAAACGGTAACACTATGCTGCCGATTAAACTACCTGACTTTTGTACAGCTGCATCTATCGTGGAGGGAGGGGAAGGAGGAGGGGGGGAGGTCAGGTATACCTGTGAACAGAGGGTTTACGGAGAACGATTGTCTACACTCGACATGAATGGATGACAACAGAACTACCTATACGTACGACTACCGACCTGATCCATGATTATAAAGTCCTTGAACATCTTGAGACGATAACAGCAGCAAAAATGCAAGAGATCATTACATTATGATGTATGATATAAAGAACCATTTGTTATATTGGTTATCTTCACATATGTTAATAGTTTTTAATTTATACCTTTAATTGAAGACATTTAGGCTTTATTATTTATATTATCACGATAAATCTAGATTTTACAATCAACTCTTCTTATACTACTTATACGAAAAACGGAATTCAACAAAAACGCACAATAACAAGAATAAAACTCAAAAGAGAAATACTAATCGAGCCGATGTAATAGTACACATCCTTTTGTCCAATATCAGAATGTCTTCCAATTTTATCTCATTTGTCATTTAGAAACGAAAATATTATTTACAATTTTGAGAGTGTCATTATTATTATATCAAATGCCTTTTATTTCAGTATTGTCCACCATTTTTACACACCATAATATAGTTTGCAAGACTTGCAGCTGAAATTTGCGATCAGCTGAATGTAATATTATATTCTGCGAAGGTAAATTAAATCAAGTTTATTTCTTGTTTTTTATCATTTGCGCTGTTAATATTCCACAAAACGTGTTCTTCTTTATTCAATCAAACTTTACTTGATTCGTTTATATTATCTACATTCAAAGAAACACGTGATTTAGTCTAGTCTAGACTTGTTCTTTGTGATTGGGGGTGGGGTATACGGTGAAACTTATATTATTCCAATATTATTTCCCAAAAGTTTTCAAGATTTATCTATGTTTAAATGAATGCCCAGCTGAACTTGCATGCATTACATAAATATCAACATCTTTAAAAAAAATCATTTGGAAAAAGAGTTACATTGAATCTGCATATAACCCAATTTTTACAAAAAAGCAGAACGTTTTTTTTCTTTTTTTAACAATTTTCCATGATTTTCCTTGAAACTTCCATTTCTACGAGCTTTCCCAGTTTTAACCATGAGCGTGGGAACTCGGTATATTTTTGTCTACAGGATGTCCAGTCACCAGGACCCCCTAAGACCCCCTAGAGCACATAAGACAGCCCACCTGCTCCTACAGACAGGATGTCCAGTCTCCTAAGGACCCCTACGACCCCCTAGAGCACATAAGGCAGCCCACCTGCTCCTCCAGACCCTTGATCTGCTGACGGTGGGCCCGCTCGCCCAGTCTCCCCAGGACCCCCTACGATCCCCCAGAGCACAGAAGCCCACCTGCTCCTCCAGACCCTTGATCTGCTGACGGTGGGCCCGCTCGCGCAGCTCCGCGCCTCGGTCCACCGCCCGAAGTCGCTCCGCCTCGTTGTCCGCCTCGTCACGGTAGCGCGAGGTCATCTCGACCAGCCGGTGCGAGTGGCACTCCTCGGTCTCTGCCAGTTGGATCTGGGAGGGAACATGAAAAACAAAATGTATAACCAAGCATATATTAACAACAAGAAAGGCGCATCTGAAAAAAACTCTAGTCTTCAACATGAAGCTGAACTGAACAAAGGAGATAAACAAGAACTTGAACGAACAGACCAAACTTACCCGAGACTTGCAATGCCAGGCATGACAGTTGTTGTCCTTCGGTTTCTTTAACAAAAAACAGTATTTAATTCACTGCCAACATTGATTTATTTGATCAGAAATATTAATCAATTCAGCTTATAATATAAAGGCTTACAATACGCCCTATCCAAATATAATCCCATCCTTTCATACTCAACTACAGACCTAGTATTGCTGCCACACTTGCTGCGGTCGCGCTTGTAGAGAAAACTCATTCAGTCGAAGATGTGACGTGACGGGAGGGGGTGGGGGTCGGCAGTGTTAAATTGACCCGCTGCTAGCATTTAGCCCATGCAGTTAAATATTGTCTATAAATTTAATGTACATTGTGGAGTCGTTTTCAAAATAATTATACATCTATAAATAGTTTTCTAATCAGATGTTTAATTTGTCCTCATTTTGAGTCTTAATGTATTTTGCCATTAAGTTCACGAATACATTCCTGAGGGGGGGGGGTGGGTGGAGGGTGGGGTCGGGCTCACCTGGAGGTTCTTGAGCTGGCGCTGCAGGTCCGAGTTCTCCTCCTCCAGACGGCGCATCGCAATGTCCAGATCTGTCCGGTGCATCTCGGACTTGCCGGCGATGTCGTCCGCTCGCATCCGCTCCCTCTCCACCTGTGGCCGGCCGGCAAGAGAGAGCGAGAGAGTGATGTTAGAGATAACGGACCATAACAAGAATATGAATGGGACGCGCAGGCAGTTTCTCCTATATGTATGTATTTATGTAAAGTCGTGTGTCACGATTTACTGAATCAGAAGAGAATTTAATGTTTAAATTATGTTTAAACGGGGTGAAATAATACAATAGGTAGATCATGTAGTGAGGATAATTGTTTAAGTCAGCCGTGGTATTTAGAATTGAAATCCACTGCCTTCTTATAGTTGACTGTACAGATCAGAGGTTACATAGTTAATACTAGTATAAAATCAATATATTTGAATGTTACTTACGATACCCTGAGAAACAATATATTATAATTATTATAATGTAAAACAATAGATACTACTTCTTTCATAATTATTTACTGAAATATGTTTCGTTAGTTCAAAATATGTTCTTCAGTGCATGAAGGCATCTTGGGAACTGCACGAATATATTTTTATAATCTCCAATGTTAAGCTCAGCTAGATTCAGAGTATAAAATTTTATTATATTGTCTAAATTGTCTAAATGTTCGTGACCGGTTCCATGCAGTACGACCATGATGTACGAACCTTTGCACTATCTTAAAATTCGAATATCATATTGCTAATATTGACCTTCAATATACCAAAATATTTTTGTTTGACGTTCGGGTACATACATTTCCATAACCACAAAGTCAGAGACACCTTTAAAATGTCGTAACGGCAAAAACATAGCAATTGCTGAACTGAAATTTAATATTAAAAAAAATCTCAGCTCTGCAGTTCTACCTGGGGCCTGTCTCAAGACCGTTCAATAACTGTTAAAGAACAATAAATTTAAAAATAATATTTGCAGGACTAAAATTACGTAAAATATTCTTCTGCAAAAGCACGATTAAATAATATCTCACCAAAGAATCGTTAGAAACAAAACAAAAACGTCCAAATATTAAACAACAACAAAACATGAATGCTGAACTTCAACCAAAACATCTGAACACCAGACTGACAGAACTATTCCCTGCCGCCGCTGCCGCCGTAACCAAGGACGACCGATACAGCTGCTGAACCTTCCGCCTCCCGCCGGCCATGGGGCGTCGTGGTGGCGAGGACATCGAAGAATGCAAACTGGGCTCCCCAGTAAGGCCGCCCTGACAGCCGAGGTCCCTTCTCCTCCTCACCGACGGCTGCTGCTGCCCGGTGGAGGTGGACGACGAGCTGCCGGCCAGTTCCGAGTCAATCACCGCTTCGTGGACCAGAGACTCGCCGAAGATGTCCACCCGCGAGAGGGAAAAGACGTCGTCCCCCTCCTCCTCCTCCTCCTCGCAGCAGGATTTCACCCGGTCCCGCGGCGAGTGATTGTAGACGACTGTGGAGAAGGAGCCATCGCTGGTGCCACAGGACACGTCGTGCAGCTGCAGCAGTCGCTTGACGGGCGAGTAGGCGAGTCTGTTGTCGGCTGGAGCTGCCTGGCAGGCGATATCCGACGACTCGCAGTGACGCTGTTTCCGGTGGTTCCTTGTGGTCGGTGAGACTGGCGTCTGATAGCAACTGTAGCCGGGCAGGGAGGCTCTGTTGGTCACTGTTTGAGTGGAGAGGCTCACTCTGTCTGTTGGTGTCTTCTCTGGACCCAGCAGCTGTGGCTGGGGCTGATGCCCTTGCTGGAACCGGTCTATTCTTCTTGACCGGTTATTGTTGGTCGTCGTGGTGGCGGCGGTTAGGATAGTGGTGGCGCGTACTTCGTTCATCTGTTCGTGCGTTAACAGATTCAGAGTGTGCGTGGACAAGTGTGAATGTTGGGTGTTAATATATATATATTAATATGCTATATTATGTAGTAATGTAAGGAACAGTAACATGTTTAATGTTGTCAAACTTTTAAATCGTATTAAATAACAACAATAGTCCATTGAATGACCTAGAATTGCTCACTTTGTCTAACGTCTTCCTCAGAGCCACTTTGTCCTTCTCCAGACGAATGATACCCCTCTCCATGTCCTTCTTCTCATTCACGAGATCTGCAGCGGTTTTCTCAGCCAGACTGAGGCATTCCGTGAACGATGCTTTCTCGGCTGAAGACAATTACACGATAAATACTCGGTTGATGGGCTATGAATATGAATAGAAGATAGAATTCAATTTAGAATACATAATTCAATTTAGAATATAGAATTCAATTTAGAATATAGAATTCAATTTAGAATATAGAATTCAATTTAGAATATAGAATTCAATTTAGAATACAGAATTCAATTTAGAATATAGAATTCAATTTAGAATATAGAATTCAATTTAGAATATAGAATTTAATTTAGAATACAGTTCATTAAGTTCTTACTACACATATACAACAGCGTACCAATGAACAATAATTTTATTAAATAAATTTAGAAATAAAAACACGTACAATAAATCTAACGTCTATTTCCTTTGCAGCCATATTTATTACGCTTAGCGACAAACTTTTAAAAATAATGACAATTTAAAACACATTTCCTAATATATAATATCCACAATGTCACTTTTCAATTTTAATAAAACAATTTTCCGATATTATTTAATTTAAAAAGCCATACTTTTTTCAAAATTAATATAATATCCCTAAAGTTATCAGACTTTTCCATGTTTTCATAACTATATGGAAAATACTACTCATAAGTAGTACTAGTGGATATTGGTATTCTAAAACACTGACACTCGAGCCAACTTACCAGCCAACTTGTGCAGCCGCAGCCTCAACTCTCGCTCCGTCTCCTCCCGCTGCTGCAGCACGGCGTCTCCCTGTCTGCCCTGGGCCTCCAGCTCCCCCCTCCGCAGCTCCGATTCCGACAACTGGGTCTGCAGACTGTGCAGCCGGGTCTGCAGCTGGTACGTCTGCTCTTTGGTCTCCCCGAGAGAGGTGCGACTCGCATCCACTCGTTCCTGTGTGCAGCACGAAAATGGGGGAGGGGAGATAGAAAAGTTGTGGTACATTGCACCGTGAACAGAACTAGATTCAGCAGGGTCCAAAGCAAACCTGTCCATCAGATTTTTTTAGGGAGAGGAAATTCTAATTTGAACCCCCCTCCCTTCTGCCTGTTTTCCTCCCCTAACCCCTTTCGTTTATTTGTTCTCTTTTTCCTAGGCCCCCCCCCCCCTTGGGCATGTTTGATTCGAAGTCAATTATTTATTGTACGAATATACAATTGGTATAAATCATCCAATTTAATACAACACTTTTTTGACCGATTGACGCGACTGGCAGTTAGAACAGTGGTTAGCGTGTCTGCCCACCATACCAACGCAACGAGTTCAAATCTCGTCTGGTACCGATTGTGATAAATAACGTTTAAATATTGTTTATAAAAAATAAACACCTTAAAACAAAAAATCAATAAATACCCGTATAAAGAACAAAAAATCAATAAATACCCGTATACATAACAAAAAATCAATAAATACCCGTATAAAGAACAAAAAATAAATAAATACTCGTATAAAGAACAAAAAATCAATGAATACCTGGAGTAGCCGCCGATCCTGATTGGCTGCAGCCAGTGATTTCTGCATCTGTGCAAGTCGGTCGTGCAGGGCCTGTGTCGTGGTGTTGTGCTCGGCCAGACTGCCGGCCAGATGCTGCACCCGGTCCTTACCGGCACTCTCCGCCTCCTCCGCCTTGGACAGGGACAGATTGAGCCGGTCCACCGTCAGCTGGAGGACCTGGGCCTTCGACTCGAGGTCCTGGATCTGGGTAATCAGGGCTTGGTTGCGCTCCTGCAGGGACTGTCGGAGGGGGAGAACAGATATTTTCCTCGAAATGGTAGCAAATTATTTAGTTACGTGTAGGTAATAATCACCCTCGCACCTCATTATCGACCTCCTTATCGCCCATGGCAACCCGTAACCGCTGAAGATCTCCCTCTAGTGCCCGCTTGACCACCTCCAATTGGGTGCACCGGTTCTCGGCGTCGTCGATCGATCGCTTCATCCTCTTCCGGTCCTCTTCTTGGCGAGCCTCCGCCTGCTTCAGTTTCCCGATGCGCTCCTGAATATAGAATATAGAATATAGAACACAGACACAAGAGCGTAAAATATAAACATTAGGGGAGACTATTATGTAAGATAAGAGTATTATGATGAAAGAGATAAAGTAAACAGAACCCACATTGAGCTGCCGCTTCTCCGTCTCCCAGAGGCCCGTCTGTCGCTCCAACTGAGCCACTTTGTCCACCAGAGTCTTCCTCTCACGTTCACTCGCGCGAACTCGCTCCTCCTGCTCGCTCAGACTCGCCTGAGTTCCGGTCAGTCGCGAGTCCATCGTTTTCTTCTCTGAAATGAGTAGACGTCAATTGTTGTCATCCGAAAAACAATAAATTATAATATTGACTTTGTTTACAAAATGGTTGGTTCAAAAAAAGATTGATTCAAAATTGGTTCCAACATAGATGCTAGGAAAGATAAGTCCCCACCCTAGAAACCAAAAGAAAACTTTTAATAGGTAATTAATTATTATTTTTTATTAATCAATGATCTACGTTCATGTTTACTTTGAAAAGATTGGGTTGAAATATTTTACCATCTTAAATGATTGGATAAATATTAGAGTAAAAGATACAGTGATATAATGTAAAATTTGAAAAATTAAATAAATATATCAAATCCTAAAAAATGTGATTAAAGATGTTAATTAATGCCAAGCCAATTTAAGTAAATTGTATACATCTAAATTCACACATATATGAACAGGATTTCTCTCAAATTAAATCCGAAAATTCCCAAAAGAATAATTCGACGAATAATTATAAAATAAATGAGTAGATTACATTAATACAGCGTTTAAATTGAGTAAACAAATTATTTATTAAAAACATATCTTCATAATATAAAAATTGTTAATTATGCATTTATAATAATTTATTAAGTATTTTTAAACTTAAATCAATTACTAAAAATAATAACAATAAATTGACAACACGACCAGGGTGGGATTCAAACCCAGGCCAACGGTACGACAGTTGACCACGCTACTCTAACAGCACCCCCCCCCCCCTCCTCACTCACCCTGCTCCAAGACGGCACACAGAGTCTGCACCTGGACCAGCCGGGCCTCCGCCACCTCCACCCGCTGCCCCATCTCGGAGACGCGGACATCGGCCGTCTTGGCCCGGTGCTGCGCCTCATCGCGCTCCCGCTCCGCTGTGACCAGCTGCTGGACGAAGTTGCGCAGGGCCAGCCTCACGGCCTCCGGGTCGATGTCGGCGGCTGTGGGTGTTGTGCAGCTGTTGGTGGTGGTGGTGGGGACTGTCTCCTCTCCCACGAGGCTGGTGGCTGATGCGTGACTGGTGCGGCATGGGGAGCGTTGGAGACCGGCGGAGGTGACGGTGCCTGTAGCTGCTGCTCCGGTTGGGGAAAGATACGAATAAGGATAAAAATCTTCTGATCATCAAATACATAACATATGCGATCTATAATTATTCTAGATAATACGTATTAGAAGTCGGTCATGCCTCTTTGTCATTGCTCGGTAGAATTGTTATTTTATATTTGTATTAACAAATTTAATTAAATAAATAAAGTATTTCACGTCTTCAGTAATAAATAAACACGATAAATATACGCCAAAAACTATATTATATCATCATATATAAAAAGGGGTATAACAATAAAAAATTATTTTAAAAAAGCAGAATGGTCATAAAGTTAATAATACAAAAATATTATTGATACTACTATTCAATTGACTAGTAGCATATTACTTAAAAAGCTGTATAATTATTAATAACACAGCGCATCGATCGCGCGAAAGACAAACACACCCACCTCTACTCTTGACTGGAGAGACGGACCGACTTCGATGAACCGAACCGCCACCGCCACCGCCACCGCCACCGCCACTACCCTCACCAGCACCAGCTGCTGAAGGCGGCTGCTTGAACCCGATGAGTCGGCGCAGACAGCTGTGGATAGCGGAGAGTCGAATATCCGCCTCCCGCTTGGCCTGGCAGGTCCGCGTGAGTTGAGCGTTGAGTGCGGACACGCGGCCTTCGGCACCGCTGAGTTCCGAGCGAAGTTCGGCCACTAGGGAGCTGCTTCGCTCGAGCTGATAGTTGTGGAGAGAAATGGAATTAATTATATGGTTGGCTGACTAGTGAACTTGTTTTATGTATAATTGAATATATTACAAATTGGCACGAGTAGTAATTTAAAATGTCAAACATATTAAAAATATATATTCCTCGCAGTCAAAATTTAAACGTAAGCCCGTAGCTGTCCTTTTTCAAGGGTCGTTCGTTTTTATCAACAAATACGGCATTTTCGAATTTCGATACGAATTGAAACGACGTAGTGTTATTCTTCTGCAGCCTAAAAAGGGCAAATTTTGATCAAACTCAAAAGGTCGTTTGTATGGACGGTACGTACCCTACTGGCTACGGGCATTTAACGTACATAATATTTAGCCTGTTGCAGGCCTGATAATGTCTTCACCATAGATATAAATAGATTCCTGTCTCTCTCTTTCATAAGAATAAACAAACAATCCATATCTATGGTCTTCACCATGGAGGAATCTATTCCCTCTATTCCTCCATGGGTCTTCACGATACAAAATATTTCATTCGATTACTCGTGGCTAAATAAAACATTGACAACACAGCAGACGGAACTTGAAGCAAAATTACTCTAGGCACATTTTAATTTTTTTGTGCTGCAAAACAGAATTCTTGCAAAATTTAATAATATATATGAATATTATATAAATAAATTATAAATAAGAATGCAATATTATCATTTATTTTCCATCAAACAGTTTTATACTACTTCTAATTTTAACAGTAATATAAAAAGTATAAAAAGTTTATTTTATCTGTTGTTTTTTCTCAGAAATAGATTATTCAATCGTCAATACAAAGCTAGCCAGATCGAATCCCAGGTCGGTTAAGTAAAATTAATCCATTCCAAACTACAGATTTTATAGTATCAGATGTAAGATGACTAAGACGGCAATTTATTTTTGTTGAACAGTAAAAATCGAGTTAATAAATTATAAAATAGTAGAATGAAAAAATATACTTCACTCAATTTGAATTGTAAATTAATAATAAAGAACTTACAAGTCGCATTTATCATAGTAATCAACGATGTAAAATTTGATGAAGTCAAAAATAAGATCTAGTTAACACTACAAATCAGAATTCCTCCCTAAACAATCTTAAGATGAAAAAACATCCAGATGGAATCTTCTCAGACCAAGCTGAATGAAGCCTCTAACTCTGCTGTCTAATAGCTCCCCACGCATCACTCAGCCGACCTGCAGCTCCACATTGCGCCGGGCATCGTCCAGCCTCTTAACGTCGCGTCTCTGGTCCTCCCCGGCCAGACTGCTCTCTCTCTCCCGCATCTTCAACGCCCCCTCCAGATCGATCACGCGTCGCTGACAGCCGGCCAGCTCCTTGCAGAGGGCGTCGCGCGAAGTGTCTGTCTCGATGGCGCGCTGTTTCACCACCAGGAGATCACTGAAGTGAAGGTATATATTGAAATGCTTTAGTGGCCTGCAAGGGATCAATTAAAACTGAACGTTTATATAGTGGTTTTTAAGATTGTTAAAATAGTCATATAGAGACTTATTCACATCAACTGAACAGTTCAGTTAATAGAGGTGTATTGAAAGTCTTAAACTCAATAAAGTAGATAAAATGCAGTACTTGTAAGTTAAATAAACAGAGCCATTTCGTGGGTAATCTTTGCTGTTTGCTGAAATCTTTAGCCAACAAAAAACCAGTTGATGAAAGTTACTAATGCATTACACAATTCTTTCGAAAATAGTGTCAATAGTTAATGTTTATGCAAAATTTGATGTCAACTCTTTAAATCTTTAATAATTTTAATTAGTAAAAAATGTTATTTTAGAAAAACAAGAAAAAATGTAACACATTAATTGATTAGATTTAAATTTATCTGAAAAAAAAACTATTTAAGAAATAAAATCATACAAATGTAGTATTTTGCACGTCTATAAAATAGCTTGAGCGTCTATGACTCTCATCAAACGTTCTTTACCATTTTTAGGAAGTTCAAATTGACCTCCCATGACAGCTCAAACTCATCTAGTGCCTGAGTACGTCACCGCCCAGTCACCTTAACTATAACCAAAAGTGTAGACAGGAAAAAGAAGGCTTTTACAATCAAAGTGTCGCTGCATGCGATGCGTTGACCTCAAATTGCGGATGTTTGCAGACAGCAAGCACACGCAGCGACCAATAGCCTGCAAGATAGTATAGACACGCCCACAACTAACCGGCGTGCCTCCTCGTCCTTGGCCTCGTCCAATGCGACCCGCGTCTGCAAGTCGTCCACCTGATTGGCCAGCTTCTCGCGCTCACTATCGACCAGTTTGATCTGGTGCGTCAACTCCTGCAACTCCTTGCGCGCCTCGAGCCGCGCCTTCTCCACACAGCGCAGGCTGGAGCGCAGGTCGCTGGCCTCTCGATGAATCACCACCTTCTCGTTCTCGAGAACTGATTGGCCAGGGTATTCATTTTCGTAATAATTTCATCGCGTTCTAGTAACCTTCATTTAGTATCCAGTGGCGCCCTCAAGCATATGCATTATTCGCATTTGCGTATAGTATTTTTAGAAATTGGCGCCTCTGACTGAAATTTGCGCCCCTTAATGTTAAAATTACCCTTTACATTTATACACATTTAGTAATATGCTATTTTGGTGTACTTTTTGTATACGTTATGCGCCCCCTACACGGAGTGCGTATAGTTTTTAAAAACCTACGGGCGCCACTGGTATGAAATGAAATTATTTCCCATAAGTGAATATTATATAATCATTTGGTCTTGCTTTATTATGTTAAAAAACACAAATTAGATTATTTTAGTACTATTTTGGTTTAGTTGGTTTAAATTCTAAAACTTACATATGCCCTTGATTGATATATGTCTATATATATATATATGTTATATTTTTTATAATTAAAACAATCTAATCTAAAACATTTCAATTCTTTACAAACATTATAACCCTCAATTTATTTTAATTAAAATGTCCTTTAACTTTGTAAAAAATATTTAAATATTAGTTTATATTATCATACTTTTTATTTAGTAACGGCAGTTTTAATTTTTAAAAAACTGGCTCAAAGAACTGTCAAAAAATCGTCAAACAGCATAGAATAGAATAACAAAAAATGCTCAGAATAAATAAAAAATAGAATGATAATTAATTGCAGACATGGTTAGTGAATATTTCCTCTGACTAAAACAATGATATATGTCTACTTTAAAAGGAGCATTGGGCTATGCCAACTATGCCACACCGCGTCTAACTACAGACCGCCCCCCCCCCCCAAGCACTGATGAGAAGATTGTCAATTAGTATAATTCTAATATAATGTCTAATAATAATATACAGATTATAGTAAGTAAGTTATACTGCATAGAACCGCTATATCAGGGCCGGCGAGCATCAGTACATTGCACGTGCAGACTTGGACAGACCACTAGCTACTGCAAGCTTATGAGCTACATAACATGGGCCTAGAGCTGCCGCGTTTTCTTTACCTGCCGATGGCGCATTTCTTCTAGGGCTGACGTCTGAAGTTTTTCCCCCGTTTTAATAAAACGAGAAAGATGAAACAACAAAGTATGTAGTATTATCTGCATATATCTCCCGTAGTATAGAGGAAACAAGACAGTCGCAATCTTAAACTTTAAGCATTTCAAAGTGCCGTCTGTGTTTATCTGCATATTATAAACTATCCATAGTGTAAAATGTATCATAATAATTCTATTATATAAGCGAACAGGTATGTTCACAATAGTAATATTTTTCCTTCATCTAAATAGGTTTTTTACGCATTTTCCAATTACCAGTAAACTACAACATTAAAATGTCGGTAATTTAAACTCAGTTGATATACTACTGTGAATATACTACTATACTTATAAAATGACAACATATTCCAGGTAATACTGGTCTATCGTACAACATTGTGTGCTCTGTAACAGTATTTCCGCAATATATTTAATGAAATAATTATACTCTATTTCAAGAAACCAATGTATTATTACATACAAGTGATCTAATTCTAATATACAATGTATATATATCGATTATTATGAACATCAGGGATATACATACTGTTATAATATTGATTAACGATTTTAAGAATATGTCGAAGTTGTTTAGTTTGATATATTTTATCGTTAATTAATATTCAAAGTTTTAATTATAGATAGGGGATATTTCTAATTTAAGTAAGAAACCCACAATTTCTACCTGAATATGCTGTAACCTGTAACCACTTCTATCCATCCTACCTTCGATGGTTTTGTAATAACTTTCGGTTATTATGATCATGATTAATTTGTGACGAATTGAGGTTCTGACAGAATATTTCTAAAATTCCCTGACTTTTCCACGTATTCCAGAGAAATTATAAAACAAAATTTCATGACATTTTTCAGGGAAAAATCAAACCAACATATGGTACATTTACTGGTAAGTTAAGAAAAAAACTAATTTTCTGCAAATTACTTAATACATTGTTTTATTATTTAAAACTAAATTCTACACTGTCTGTATAATAGACAAGATAGTGTCACAAAGATTTGGTTATATTAATACCGATCTTATGAATTCAATCGTATTACCATGGACATACCGAAATCAAAACCACAAAAAAGATTTATTATTATAAAAGCAATGATTAAATGTAGTAAGTCTATAATATGCAAAGTCTCTTAAGGCACCACTGCATTTAGATGAATGGAAGTCATTTAAAATAAAACGATATCGATAATAATTATAATGAGCTAAGTAAGTAAGGTTGTTCCTAATACGCTTGACTAGCTATATGCTTTTGCGTCCACATTTTCGTGACCGGTGACTGTTATAAACATGTATATATACATAGTTGAAACGCATCGGTAGGTAGGCCTACCTGTAACCCGGTGCTTCATATCGGCGTGCTGCCGTGTCAGCTCGATCTTCTCCGACTCGACCGTCCGGATCTTGACCCGCTGCTCGGAGTTGGTCTGCTCCAGGGCGGCCTTCTCCTGTTCCTCCTCGGCCAACAGTCGTCTTGAGTCACCCAGATCCTTGCGCAGGATCGTCTGCTCCTCGTCCACTACATAGCACGGCAATAAGGCAGACAGATTTTTGTTGTTGTGGAGATGCATCATTCACTCCCAGTGATATACAATATAGGATTTTTTCTCTAGGATTAGAAAACTAATTAAATTCTTGTAATCTTTAACAACATGTGATAAATGCGGGTGGATAAATCTCCCCCTACTCCGGTTAAATGGGCTTTCAAAAGTGCCAGGTACTGCCAGGGTCAGGGGTCAAGAAAGATGAATTACATCAAAGACGTTTTGTGGAATTACATATAATATATGCAAATAGAATAAACAGATTTTAGAAAATGTGACAATAAAATTGATTGGAACCATCAGGCAAAATCAGCTCACCAGATAGAAAGAAAAGAAATAAATCAAAAATAATAAAATATAAATCAAAAGAAAGGGTAACTATATAACAAAGAAAACCGACAAAAAAGATAC
>JAUZND010005764.1:0-11057 GCA_034780555.1 Coelogynopora nodosa | reverse complement strand
GTTACATTGTGGTTACATTGTGGTTACATTGTGGTTACATTGTGGTTACATTGTGGTTACATTGTGGTTACATTGTGATTACATTGTGGTTACATTGTGGTTACATTACAATTTTTAAATACAATGTTTCCCTTATTGTGCAGTTATTATAATTGTGATCATAATTTTAAAGTCTAATATATATACGTAAAGGTGTTGGTCAGATATATTGAATAAGTATGGTATACTATTAAATAATTACTTAGAATAGATTTGCTGTATATTTGATATATTTCAATATTTATTTAATGGTGTCTACCCGGTTAACATCACAGTGATAATATTTGTTCTTATCCGTTGTCTATATTTAAAATTAGCAGGTGATCTGTGATCTCATAACCATATTTGACAACTGTCTCATTATTGTTATTAATAATAGTTTCATGTTTTTTTCTAATCTTGTGGTCCGGTCCGTATTTGCATTTTTCTATGTAAATCATTGTTATATATGCTTACTATTCTCTATATTTTTTCATATAATAGCAACGAGAACTTTACATCGCAAATGATGCTATTGCCGTGATTGCAACCAAGACAACCTATGTTGCTATGACAGGAGCTCAAGAGTCCACACGTTCAGAGAAGACCGAGTGGAAATTGGTCGCCATCTGGACACCGCTGAACGGACTCAGGTTGGAGACTGTAACTAGTGATACTGTCATGGCAACACTTCGACCAAACACCTTCACTGGATTCGACAACAGAACGATTCGTGTTTGTGGGATTACTGATGAAGTATTCAAGTTTCCATTTTATTTATGATTAGGACAATTGTAGAGTTTTATTATTTATTTGGTATAAATATGACTAAATAAGGGATTCAGCGATTAATTTGTCAAGGGGTATATTTTTTTCAGAAAACGGGAAATTCTCCCAATAATATTATTAGTAGTTACATAGTTGTGAATTATAGTTAGGGTTTAAACAAACTATAATGGAAATAATTGTAATAATGTTATTAATGTCTATTGCACACTGTCATGTGGTAGTGGTTGGGAACATCAAGGAAACATCAAGGGAACATCCTTGAACAACAATTCTTTTATCTCTTTACTGGTTAGCTAATGTTAGTGGATCTTATCTAGCAATTCCATAAACTTTTTATTAATCATTTATTTAATTAGTTGGTGTTCCTCATTTTGGTTGCTTTTTTATGGGATTTATTTTAAAATATGTTATCTTGAAAATGTTGCAATGTTTAACGAAACACATTAAATAAAATTAAAAAAATTATTTATAGGAATTTTTTCGTTTAAAAAATAGTTTATTTTGTTAATTTCAAAGCTATATTTATCAAGTTTTATAAATATTTTTTACATGTTATGGTATGATTTTTAGGTAAATATAATATTACATCGATAATAATAGGCTATAATTGATTAAAATTACGTATTTCTATTATATAATGTTTTATAATTATAATTTTATACATATATAAAATGACGAATTAAAATATTTAGTACAATTCTAAAATTGATAATAATGTTGTGATATTATACGTAATTGATTTAATGAATATTTTCAAAGAGTGACACTACAAATATAGATTAAATTCAAAATATTAAATTAGTTTCGAAAATAAAGCTTAAAAATACACATACATATATCGGCTCCCTTACTTAAATATTTACCTGTGACAATATATTAAGACAGAAGAAGCCTACCAAGATTCAACTTTGTGATATTGTGATGTCCGGTATTAAAAGGTATTAAACTATTATTACGCAAAGAAGAGCTTTTTCGAATAAACTATACTTACCATAAGTATTATGCAAATTTGTTAATACTGCTTAAATATATACATTTTAACAGCATACATTGCTTTAAGATTTAATCAAATTGTTGTTTAAATAAACAGCTTTCGTAACTCCATTATAGACGATTTAAAAATATAAATGATACCCGCTTTTATAGATTTGACCTTAGAAACTGTCAACCTCCATGATAAAAACACTTTTACTAATATCTATTTCAGTATACGCCGGTGCTTCAATTTTTGACACCTGGAACCAACAAAACAATGGCAGAAGTGTATGGATTTGTGCCTGCTATTTTAACAGAATTGAGCAGAGCATTACATTTTCAGTAAGTTTTGTAAACAAATAATATCAAATATTTAGTGGAAGAATTATCCACGGTAACCGCATAAAAGTTATTTTATTTAGTTTCCTTATATTTTCAAAAAATGCTCATATATAATATATTTGTCCATACGTCATATACTATACACTATTAACCACTACACAATCACCCACTATTTACTATTAATAATTATGAAATTTTAAATCTTACGTTTATGCAACCATAGTCCCTATATGGTAAACACAGAACATATATAGCGAAAACTTATTCTCATATGAGGCTAACATACACCCACATACACACAGTTAAAAAATATTTCGTGTTAAACGATGGACATTTAGTTTTGATCAATCCCACATCATGTTTTTTGATTCAAGGCTTTCGCAATTTTATGACAATTGCTTCAGTTGTTCGCAGATCTATATTATCTTCTCCACTTGTCATGCATGGCGTCACAATGTAAAACTTATTCTCTTTTTCTTTTTTACTGCTTATTAAAAAAATTATAATAATGATTTAATTTGTAATATTTGTGAGGCTTTGCAGGGAAACAAAACATAGTTGTTCGAAACATTTTTTTTGTGAAAACACTTAAGGGTGATACAAATGTTTGTTTACGGAACGAAAAGTGGAAACAAATTGTCAGGATATTATAAAAAAAGTAAGAACCTTAACTTTAATAAATATTTTATAGAAAAAATCATCCAGATTAAAATCCAGTCCGCCTGAATGTTCCCATAATCTAAATAAACAGTTACTGACAATCCAAAATAGGTATTCTTATGTATCGTTCATTCTTTCGATAATGATACCATAAACAATATATACAGAAACTTAAATAAGTTGTTCATACAAAAATTGTAGTAATTGATACACATTTTAAATTGATGTTCTGATTTTTTATCTTTTTTAACAGAATGGATGATATTAGCTACACATATTTCCGCCCAACAAAATTTAAAAAATCTGTAAGTAGTCTACGTAATATTTAATAATACCTATTACCTGTAGGAAAGGAAATTGACTGCTAGCTGATTAACTGAGACAAAAACTGCTTTTTGCATGTGACCGCAAAACTGATTGATAAATTGTCTATAACAAATGCACAGTCGGACTTAAATAATTATAATATGCGAATAGTTATAAAAATACAAACGATGATTCAAATCCTAGAAGAAGTCACACTTAAAATATAACACTGATCCATTAAGAATATTTCCCACCCAATATGAGATCATAGTCATAAATAATATACATCTTATCATTGTGAATCTGGAACAATGCAAATGCAAATGCAAATGCAAATCAAAGCAGTGCAAATGATGACAATTCAGCGAAAATATAAATAGTCAAACTATATGTATTAAGGAGGGGTAATTGCTCGAAATGATCTCATCGTAATAAATACTTAGCGATTACGCTAGATTATATTCTATTATTGGTAATGTGTTGTAATAAATTTAAAATGTATACTTTTGGTATAAATAAATTAAAAGATGCCTTCTAAAAGTTTTCTAATATAGAGAGATGTAATTAAAACATAAATATAACATATTTTAGATACTGTAAACAATTATGTTTAGAACGACAAATTGAAACAGAAGATTTATACGAAAATAATTATATATTTGTAATTTAGATGTCATTAAAAATAGAGTGTATTCCCGCAATAGCGTTCACCAAATTTTCTTCTTTGAGTAACATGAATTTCATCTTAAAATGCTGCGATAATAGAAACATATTAAGCAAATACAAACTCTAAACATGCTCAACATATTTAAAGAAAAAAGTTTGATTAACGAGTTTTAGATTGTTTCTCACATCTTTTTTAGTAATTCCTTTAATGCCTCTATTCAACATTTCACAAGACCTCAGATTCACACCCCTTTGGACAATCAGTATGGAGGCCCAGTCGTAGGTCAGGCTCACTTTTCTGGATGTGTAGGAGAAGTTCAACGTGGAGTAAGTGTTGTTATATGATTTTAAATATAAAATAAGTTTAACAAATAAATAATATCTGTTATGTTATAAAGTTAATTGTTTTCGGTATATCTGACTCTATTTCATTTAATTATCGATCCGATGCTTTCTACGGCGGTCTATGCTTTTTTTGTAAAGGCAATCTTACTTAAATCATTAAATGAATAATTGGGATGAATTTAAATATTTATTTCAAATACGAGTACATTGGAATATATGCAATGGTCAAAATTGCCACTTAAATAGCATGTTAAAACATAGAATTATTCACAAGCATAGTAGGCCTATGTAGATAAAAAGAAATGTTAACCATACATATTATAATCTGCACAAGTTTAAATTATTACGAAACAATGCACTCATGGAATATTATTTATGATTTCATTGATTAATAGAATATTGAGGTTTATCATTTTGAACATTACTCGTAAATTACTTATGGATCCAAAATGTGTGATGTAACATAACGTTGATATGGTACCACAATGTGTCGCTCTAAGCATACACTGTTATGCCATATCGCATTATGTGAGGTTATGTAGCACCTTGCATAACAATGACATATAATACTGTGTCGCGTTACACGAAATATGCTGATATATTATACCGAATACTACATCACAAAGTGTATACATGTTCGCGGTGTAACACTGTTATACAAATGAAACACTTTGACATGGTGTGAAGATGTCTTCATGTTCGAAGTTTTGAAATTGAGTAAAATAGAAAAAAAGAGATAATGTTTATAAAATACAGTTTTTAAAACTATTTAAACTATTTAAATGTAAACCAATATTAAAGTTTTGGTTTCAGACATACCTGTTAGAACTTATACTGTTATTATTTATATATTTATATAATCCATTATATGTGCTTAGAGGTAAGTTCTTGTCTTTTTACAGATGAGTTTCCTTGGAGCGAGCTTCTTTACATTTAACTATCCCCGTGAGGAGGTTATCGACTTCTTATTTCCACTTATTGAAGACTCCGTATCGATTTCAATTAACGCGCCTGTTACAGTTCCGGATATTTGGAGTCTTTTTAAGTAATATGTAATTTGTTTTAAATTTTAAATGTTTATTGTGAGGTAATGAGGGTCATTAAAGAAGCAAAAAGCTATTTACCTACTATAATACGTGAGTAGTATGGAAAGTGCAATTTCTAGACCATGATTCATCACCTCCTACCCCTACACCCCTATTTTTCTATTTTCTAAGACTTCCTATACTGATTTCAACAAAGTCAAAGTGGTTTCTCAGTAAATCAATAACGCCTTTTGAATTTGATATTTAGGAGGTGATCGGGTATAAGGTATTGAGACTTCCAACTGTGACCATCAACGGCCATATTCGGTCGTTCTAATCTACACTTGACAATTCAGAAGTTAATTATGTCAAATGTCATTTTAAAATTGTTTCAGGGCCACAAAAGTGGGCCGAAATATGTGATATTATTGATATATTGATAATACTCTGTATGAAAAAGTATCACTGCGGTATAAGTAAATAAATATGGCCCATCGATTGTACATACAAATCCAACGTAGTAATATATGTGATAAAGTCACTTAGTAATTAAGTCTGTTGTAATAAACGTATATAATCACGCTCTCTCATAGACGATTCACAATTTACAACATTATTTCACCATTTAATTAACTAAACACAAATGGACTTCTCAAATCAAATATTCAGCTATTGCAGTGAATGGCGATCTTGTTTTCGTCCACTGACGTATTACATAATCTATATATGATGTGAATCATGACTCAATGCGATGCAGCTACAATGTATTTCATCATTCCATCAACCTTGCCTCACATGTATGAACATTATTAGAATGCACAATGATTAAATTTCATGATAATTTTATGAAAATTTATATATAGATAACGTTTTAATGACAATAGATACATAATGTCATAACAATACAATTAGCATTTATAAATGTTCCACACAATATGCGACTATTTATTGACAATTAGTTAGTAGTAAATGTTGGTCAACTAGTTAATCAAATTTTCTCCAAAGACATTACTTTTATTTTTATCACTGTTAACTTAAATATACTAATAGGAATAAAGTTTTAACCGCCGGATTTGACTGGAATTTTTATGAACACTGTAATTTTATTTGCGAAATTTCGATAACTGCTTTATCACTTTACATAATCAAGACCAACTTTTTGTCCTCAAACCATGTTGCTATATTAACGCTGTTTCTGTCTGTAGAAATTCTCGTGGCCCAAAACGTGTTTGTCCGTTGACCATGTCGTACCGTGACCATGACCATGACCATGTCGTACCGTGAACATGACCATGACCATGTCGTACCGTGACCATGACCATGACCATGTCGTACCGTGACCATGACTATGACCATGACCATGACCATGTCGTACTGACACAATTGGTATTACACTTTTGTCGGCTAACATACATAACAGTACATGCAATGCTAAATAGCTTTTGAGACACATGTTAGTGTTATGTGACACATTACATTTGATTAGGTAGTGTTATAATTTGGCTCAAGCAATAAGAACCGCGTTATAATATGGAAACTAATAATCAAACCATATTTACCAGTTCTTACTTATACTATGCTGCGGGAATCATTCATGTTATACTCGTTTACTTTGTATTTCAGACCGTTGCAAAAAGAAGTTTGGTTACTAATTGTAGCAGCTTTAGTGCTTGCAGGTTTCATGTCATATGTATATTCCAAACAGAGTCCTCTTTCTGCCTGGAATTTGCAGCTTTCTTTTCGTATTTTTGATGAAGTTCGCTTTCAAGAGCACATTTGGAGCGCTTTGGGATCTATGATGATGCAAGGTGAGTCTGTTTTCTAGTTCGTTCAAAAATCGGTAACGCATTACATTTAATGCAATTCATATGAAGTATATGTTACAATCTTTAGTCTTATATTTATCGACACAATTGATTATCGATACATTTAACGACACATTCAACGGTACACTCATGAACACATTCAGCAACAACTTCATCAACGCATGCATCATAACATTCGTAGACACATTGATTAATTCATTTATTTGTCGTATGTATCCTCAATTATTTTCCATTTTAACAAGTTGGTTTGTGTTATATATATATTTAAACTTTTCGTATGTGTGAAATAGTATAAAGATTATCTGTGTATTAACACCCCCAGGTCAAGAATTCTACCCATATGCAATGTCCTCGCGTACAGTTATCGCAAGTTGGTGGTTCTTCTCAATTATAATTCTCAACATATACACGGGTTAGTTATATTCATTCATAATTCATATTAACTATACATAACAAATATTTAAAAAAATCTGAACCTTTAATAAAATAAAAGTACAGTGCATGCAATTCAGTTCAAAACTAAATTAGTAAAAGTGGAAATTCGTTTTAAGGATTTTTAGAATGACTATATGCTGAAGTTTTTTTAAATGATTAAATTATTGTTTTGTGAAGTATGGATTGTCAATTAATAAAATTCGAAGACATTTTATTAATTTTCCAATTTGTATTAATATGGTATAATTCATTGCGAAAAGCGTAATTTTATAAAATATTTATAAAAATTGTTCAGCTGCAATGTTTTATATGAGTATCCTCTTATGTCTTTTTTGTAGTAATATAAGCGGATAAACCACATCTGTTCAAAATTTAACAATCACTTATAACGCAACATAATGAATGCAAATTTTAAAAGTAACATTATTATATTTTTAGATTTAAATGTGCTGGACAGTATATGTATGCGCATTAAATTATTAAAACAAAATGTTTCTCTTATTCGACATGTACCTATTGTAATACGATTTTATTTGCTTAATTAATCCTGTTAACTGTTTCATATTTGGGTAATGTAAATTGGTGACTTTATAATATTAAAGTTTTTATAATTGAGAAACAGTCTACTGTTTACTTTAAATGTATAAACAGAAATAAAATCACTTTTAAAACGTAAAAAATATTAGAAAATAGGCCAAATCTAAAATTTTATGTGAAAACATGGGCTGTTTTCATTTTACTAGAACTTTAGTTTTTTCAAATATAAATATGTGTTGCAGAAAGATAAAGTTAATAGTTTATCAATAAGTAATAAAAAATTATAAAGTCTACACCCGCAACGCCCCCCTCCCCGAACATTGTTTACATTTCAAACGTTTAACTTACACCACCTTTCACTGTGTGCATCAAATAAATTTGAATTCAATTTAATTTAATTAAATGTTATTCTTTTTAAATTACAACATCGGGAAAATATTATTTGTCTAACCTAATATAAGCTGATTTGAAATTATAAAATTCCTAAATTAACGACAGTTTAAATTTGTGCAGATTATGTTTTGACTCAGAATAAATAAGTTATTTACGAGAAATTAACATTTTGAAGGCGTATATTTTATAGCACCATTATGTAGGTATGTGATGGATGAGATTTCAAAGACTACATGACAAGTATTTATTTATTTAGAATACCACGTTTATGTTACGACGATATATACTTAATTGAAGGGGAACATTAGAAATCTTTTGTAAAATAATTATTTTATGAAAGTAAGCTTTCAGTTCTTCACGTCCTTTTGAGTGAAATGAAAATTGTTGGCGAAATATTTAATTAAACAATAACTATCGTAAGCAATCGGCATTTTTCAGAAATGTTCTATTTACCACGGGCAGTGCATCTTGTTATTTTATCACGGACCCGTTCCCTTGCCCCTCCCCATTCGTTTCCACCTTTTTCCTACTTGCTATGAAATATATAAAGTTCTATAATGGGCCAATTGCTTTGAAAAATGGGAATATTACAAAAGTGAAGTGCAAAAACTATATTGTTACGTAACTATTCCATCTTCCTCCTTCCCCCATGTAGGTCGGTCCCTTTTCATTTCCACATACTACCCCCATCTAATCACCCCTCAATCCCTTATAATTTACATATATAATTGTTATATCTTACTAGAGAGTTGAACGCACTCTGGTAGTTTGCTAAACTTAACATATTTTTAATTATTTTTAAAAATTGATGAAATAAATATTGATTGATTTTCATTTGGGATTGAAAATGGTGAAACATTTTGAAAATCAATAACACTATTCTAACTAAATATGAAACCTAAAAAACTTTGATTGACTTTCATTTCAATTTGAATTGGCCGATTTCATCCGTTTTTGGGTAAAAAGTGCACAACTTTAATACGAGTTTAAAGTGTAAAAGAATGATGAGGACAAACCTATCAGTATAATATATAAATTCATGTAATTTCTTTTTAAAAACTATTGAAATAATGTTTTTCATAATATAGTTTTTGGAATGAAAATATAATTATATTTCTTATGCAATAAGATTTTAATAAGCTAACATTTTGAGTAACCGGATAAATTGCGTGCAAATTGCTTATCTTTTTCACATAATTTAAACAGGAAGATTTTCTTTCATATCTGATTTAAAATTAATTTAAAAATGTGAAATAATTATTCATTTATTTTATAGCGCTATCGAAATACTACCTATGGAACAAATTAGGTGTGTACTGTAATATTTCTTGAGATATAAAGGTTCAAAAAATCAGTTTTCTACATAAAAAATGCCTATCCCTTCTATCGCTTTTGGTTACTAAAACCAAAGTCTATGACATTCCCTGACTTCTCTTGCTCGAATAGGTTCCTTCTATTTGGTATTACATTGTTGTGTTTCTTGTTACGTTGAACAGTGGATTATAATAGTTTTATTTGCAATATGATCAAATTTGTTGGAATATTATTCAATACTTTTATGATATTGTATTGGAAAATGGTATTAATATTTTAAATTAAATTGTTATTCAATCGTGTCTGAATGTGTATATTTAGGATTTTAAAATCAATTCGGGTATTTTTTAAGTTGATCTATACAAATATAATTCAGTTGTCACTGATTTGGATTACAGATGTATACAGCTGATAGTTGATATGAATTCGTCTAAAATTATAAAATCGAATTTAATTATTAAAATTTAATATCAGACCATCATCATAAGATAAAAAAGTATGATATCGTACTTGGAATATTAGAAAAGAAAAGGTCACAATAAATGAAACCTTTCAAATGTGGTCAGAGCTGTTTTGTCCATACCGCACACCAACGAAATATGCATGAATTAAGTATTACTTAGCAAGGTCCGTTATATGAGCCGCTTTGCATAAAACTAGTAAATAAATCAAAATCCATGGATATATTAATAACAAGTTAGCAAAAAAGAGCGCATTAATTTAAACATCATTGAACTAATTGATAAGATAAAAGTACAGAATCGTCGGTGCTTCAGATATCGTTTATTTGAAAGGGGACATTTTCTATTCTAGCAGACCATCATGTATTGACAAGGGCAAAGTTAATTTAATAATTTGGTGAAATTTAATACAATTTGATCAAGTTAGTAAATATTTGGTAAGAATTTGGTAAATTTAGTCAATCATTTACAAATAATTACTGACATTTTCAAAATGTTACGGAATAATTTATGGAACATTTACTAAATTTTCTAAATTTTTCCGACACGGGCAACCAATCAAAGATTCAAGTAACAAAAAATATTTATAACTATAATTTACCAAGATTTAGATGCACTCGTCAGGGTTCCCAGTATAAATAATGTTTTGTTTTAGTATTGAATTTCTTCACTTCACAATATATTAGTTTTGTGGTTTCTTTCGTAGTGTATACTATTTAATGCAATCATTGATTTATGAAAATATTACATATTATGAGGCTGTTTAAAAAGTATTTTAATTGTAATTATGTTTAACCCTTTGACACCGGGATGACGCGTCTTTGCGTCATTACAAAAGTGTCGCTCTGCACCAGGTGCCGAAAGCGCTGCGTCATTTGAAATACAGTCGTTTAATGGCTTTCTAAAAATAAACTACATACATTCTAAATGAAATGGGTTGACAATACCCGGTGCCCAGCCACCCT
>JAUZND010005763.1:0-11057 GCA_034780555.1 Coelogynopora nodosa | reverse complement strand
AGTCTACGTTTAGAATTCTACAATTAGATTTGTTGCGTGCATATCAAAAATTAGTTTAGGGCGCCCTACACTAAATGTGGTTTAGACTTGTAGAGTTCTAACGGTTAGAAGTCTACAAATCTAAAGTTTCTTAATCTTACCCCAAACCCAACCTTAGTCAAAAATAGGTGTCGACTGCATGGTGAAATTTACTGTAAAGTTGTAAAACATTGATTTTAACTTATATTCACTTTTACAGTCACTTATTTATCGTGTTCAGTTTTATTTAATTATGAAACTGTTCATTTTCACTAAATATATATATTTAAATTGATAATATAAACTGCACAATTTTGAAATTAAAATTTTGAAGCTATCCAATGGAATTAAGCCTTGCCACGTTCACCATATCTTAAATATATCGATCGCCATAATTATTAATCGCCATTATTAATCGCCATTATTATTAATTTATTGACCGCCCCTCGTATGTAACATTATAAGAGTTATGTACTAGATTAAGTGGAAAAATAGATAAATAGTTCGTGTCTGGTAATATCTGAAGGGTACATATTTACCATGATTTTGGTTGTTATGTCATGTATTTAAGTATTTAAAAAGTATCTAAACTCATACTTCTCATGATTGGTTTGTTCTGTGAAGGATTGTGTGTACTACAAATTCTTACATAGCTCTTATTATCATTATTTTATGTTATAATTGTTTATTTATTTTAAACCGACATGGTTAATACATTATATTGAATTCCTTTGCTATGCTTTCAAATAGAGAAGCCTAAACAGTGCCATGAAACACAAAATTAAAACCAACAATTTTTTAAAACTTTATCATCAATAAATGTAACGATTTCTTCACAATTATTAAGTTATAAAGGAACAGATAATCAGACATCATTTCCCACAATAACACCTGAATCTATTATAATTGAAATAAACAATATGCACACTAATAGAGTCTTATAAATGCAAAAATCTGAACTGAAATTAGTAATTTCGGCGGTCATCTTTTCAAATGACCAAATCGGGTAAATTTGATCTAAAGGCCTCAAAGACCATCTCCAGAAAATGTCAAGCTTGTAGCATAATTTGCACGATTGTTCCAAATGGAACATTGTTGGATATTGATTGTTGATAATGTTATCAACAATCCTAAAAAACATTATCATAATTTTATCTGAGACATTGTACAGCTTTAACACATTTTGACACACAAATTGAAAAAAATTGTTTTGATACATTTTTTAATAAATATTTTTAACACATTTTGACACATCGAACCACACCAGCAATATTCTGCAATATTTTTTATTACGTTTCTTCGCGAGGTTCATGTCTTAGAAATATGCCCAAAAAAATTAAAGGCGATCCAAATAACGACTGCTTTTTTAAACAAATAAATAAACATATGTGAAAAAAAAGTTAGAATATAATTCTTAATTATTTAATCGTTTTTAATTTGTTGAAACCTACTCTTTGATGTCAATCTCTTCGTTCGTTTCAGCTGCTTTGACAAAACGATCTGCAAGTTTGTATGTTGATTCAGTGATGAGCGGAGTCATCTGTAAAATAATATTAAAATATAAACTTGATATTATGGACAATTTCGAGATGCCCACAAAAAACAACTTTTACTTATTAAAAACAACAATCGAAATAGTTGAAATAAAAATTGAAAAATAGTTAATGAATGACACAACGTATAATATTAAATCACATAATTAATACTGTTCATTTATTAATTTTTTCGATTATTATTAAATAATTAGAATAAAAAACTACATTTTATGTACACATAACATCATAGTAAATCAACATTTTTACTATAAAGAAAAATTCCCAACAAAATATATTCGCACTTCCAGATTCTGTTTTACATGTTAGATTGAAAAATATTAGAATATAAGTGCTTCGATTTCACCAATATAAATATTGGCGCAATTTTATTAAAACAATCATTTTAATATTTAATCTTACATGTGTTATAATACACTAAAAACATTTAATAATTTCATTAGTTAATCATATACATGAATATATATTTTATCTTCGTTATGACAAACAAATTCAGCATTCCAATTATTTTTCACGACGTTATTAGACAATTACATATTAAATGAAATTAAAAAAACTAAAATTTTGAGTAAACAATTCTTAAATTTGGCCGATGGAAATATGAAAGTCAGAATATTTAGTGATGAAATTGTAAAATCTTTTTTTTATGTATTGTAAGATTTTAATAAATATTTTAGAATGAAATAGTACCAATTATATTTACAGATCAGTCAATATTTACCGTATCTCACCATACTTTACAATTACTGAATATATGTTGCTATTAGTTTTTTTTGTTTGTTCCCTTTACAATCCTGTCTATTATTTAATACCGTATATTTTATCTCACACACTTAGGGGGCGGGGGGTGGTTTAAATACTTAAACTCCAACTAGATCCGCCCTCGAACATAGGTTATTAAATATACCTTTTTCAATTTTCCAGTAGTAAATGATGGTGTAAGCAGCGTACGAACTCTCTTCCAATCACTACCAGAGAGAACGGTAATTGATTTTCGCAATGGATATCCTGGGGTAAAAATTTGTTTCTAAAAATACCGAAGGTACAACAAAATTTAAAAGCAGAATAAAAATTTAAAAAATATATTTTTAATTATTGGTAAAAAGTTTTTCATTTGAAAGGAAATGTATAAAATAATTATATAAATTAATGGATTGTTATTATATTTAGAATAGTAAAATAGAACATTTGATAATGCTATGAAGAATGGATAACTTGAAAATCTTTTTCAACCTATATGCATATAAACAATTACGTTCTGCATTTATCAAAGAAAATTTTCGTTAAGCAAAGTGACATATTCGATCTAGTTTTGAATATTAAAAAAAACTTTTTACAATCAAGAAGAATAGTAGGTTGAAGTAATGATTAGAATAAATTCATAAAAATGTGAATATTGGCTTAAACAACGATGTTAGTCGGAATTGGATATCGTTTTATGAGATATCTTAGAACCTTCGACACCATAACAATAAAAACTATGTTTTTGTTAATTATCAAAAAACATAGATTAGACATGCATTTAAATAATGCCATACAAAGTATTATAGTAATATTTAGAAAATAATTATAGGATGAACATTTTATATTAAGAAGTCATATAACTTTAAAGATATATTTATTTTGAAAAATTATTCAATCACAGAAAATAGTAATTAGGAGACTATCTACTGCAGATTAAAATCGTAACGTGATTCATTGGCATGGCTGGCCACCCCCTAGGACCACCTCACCCCTGAAACCGAAACCAAAAATCCCCCACCTACATAACGAAAATAATTTGTTGGTGGAAATTTTTCAACTAATCAGAATCGAGTATTTGTTTTTGTTTGATATAGTTTTCTATTAGCCGATTTAAACAAATATATTTCCGATTAATTCAAGGTCTCATAGTTAATCAAACAAGTACATTTGTTGATTTTTCCTATTACAATAAATTACGACCATTTATTGTCTTATCAGGTTCATTTTAATGGAGATTGCAGTATTCTAATTTTTTCCCTTTGTTGAGATTACACATTAATCCTTGGGACTTCAATGTAGTTTGGTTCTTGATGTAAAAATAGGAGTGATATGAAGTTGACTTTGTCGAAAAATTTGTTTAACTTCTTATGAGTGTTGGGCATTAATGGATGGAACTTTTAAGTTATAATTATTTTCAAGTTTTCATTTTAAAAAGAATGTGATAGATTATTTTTCAATTTGGAGTAAGTAGAATCATAGTGTTCATCTATTTTCTTCAATAAATTTGGTTTAGTTGTAGAAGAATATGGTATGCAAGTGATGATTGTTTGGTTGTTAAGATATAAATCTACTTAACACAATAGACAAACGAAAATGTATAATATCAACAATAAATTAGAAATTTAAATTGTAAATATTGGTTCATCTGTTGTTTCATATTTGTATTTTACCATGTTGATTAAATAGATCTCTTTACATTTTAGAATAAAAAACAACCCAAACAATCATAACTTGTATAACAACTTCTAAAACTAAACCAAATTTATTGAAGAAAACAGGTTAACATTATGATTCCATTTACTCAAAATTTAAACATAATCCACCACATTAATGCCCACACTCAAAAGAAGTTTAACAAAAAATATAGTTAACATCACAGATTGCAGAAAACATAAAATTATGGGGGGAAAATGTGTGGTGCCAATTTTTTAATATATATAATATTAATCAGACAATAAACATTGTAATTTGTCAACAAATTTAATTAAGTAATATTTAAGTAATAACTCACCCTTCTGTCAATAAAGGAGCTGAAGTCCTTCACTAGAATTTGTTTGATAGAAATAACATCAGAAACAATAATTGCATCAAATGCTCCAAAAAATGTTCTAAAATTGCAATATATAAAAAATGATTAAATAATTTCTATTAACATTATTGTAAGTATGTATTAATTTTACTGTATAATATAGAGACCAATGTCAAAAATATATTCAATTGTGTTTTAGCATGCATACAATGCAATCCAAAGGTAATAAGAAAGAGAAAAGGCAAAGTAATTAAAATTATGTAACAAAATTTTATACTGAAAACAAAAACTACTTGAGCATTGTATTCATTGTATTATAAAATGTCATTAATTTAGTTTAATTATAGATCTTTGATTATATAGGAGTATGGGTAAAATTAGGATTATAATAAGAGAGCTCTGCCATATTTTCATATATAAAAAATGTATTTCAAGTAATGATGAGCATTTCAAAAGAATATAAAATAGAACAACGAATGTAGTTTGAAGAAAGCAATCAGTGCATAATCTTATGTCTGAGCATCCTACAGGTACTAAAAATAAAAGGTTTCAGTATATTATACATTGTCACAAAAACAATGATGAAATTTCTGTTAAAAATAATTGATAAAACCATGCAGTCATCAAACTGTTAAAAAATAATTTTCAATGAGTTTAAAACCTTAATATGATCGAGTGACCTGACAATCTTATAAAGTCTATTAACTATTAAAATTCTTTTGTAAAACGTTATCATAACAATAATCATTTAAATAAACCCGAAGTATACACATACCCCACAAATGTACCATATTTTTTTATTGTCAGTTTGTCATATTCTATGACACCATAATAAGCAATATGTGCAAAATTTCCTAAATATGGTAGGCATACTGCAGTTGGTATACCACGTCTCTTGTACAAACCAAATTGCCATGTTCCAACTCTGAAAATAAAGAAATTACTTTATTAAGAATATACTAAATGAATAATTTAAACATGTATTATATTAATATTATGTAAAAGTATTTTGAATAGTAAAATACAGTGTTAACTTTTTTTAATATTTCTTGTCACATACTAAATATTGAAAATTATAACAAATAATAAATTTATTGAATTTTTGAGAAAATAGACTAATATTATGCACCTACCTACTATTATCTGTTAACATAATTATACCCTAACTCTTAAAGCATAAAAAGTGAACAAGAAACTCTGATTACTTTTAGTTTAAGATTTGTTGCTTCGTATCAATAACTGAATGAATCAAATAATCACTTCTAACTTTAGTTAGTTATTTTCCTAAAATGTACAAAAAACTAAGAAAATGTTAGTTTAAGACTTTAAGATCCTATTCCAACTGTAGACTTTCCCGAAATAAAACACTTTCATCATGTAGTCTTAATTTATTTTCAATGATCTATCTTATTGTTTCTTGAAAGCAAAACAACATGTTGACTTTTAACAAAGGATGATAAGAAGATTTCATGATTGCATCATTTGACAAAAATAATAAACTGATATAGTGAATGCAATGTTGAAAAAAAATTTTTTTTTATGGTAGCTGACACTAAAGGTTTTAAATTAAAGCAAGAATTGAAGATTCTATGAATATTCTTGAATGCAATAGCAATATATTACTTGTTAAAATAAGTTAAACTTTATAAAACTATTATAACAATCCACAAATCCAATTTTATAATGGCTTAACTATAAATTAAAGGCGGCAAATGTTGATTTTGTAACACAATTTTTTTAAAGGATTTTGAACTGTAATAATGAGAAGATTATATATTTTCATTGTACCACATGCAAATAATGTTTCACAGGTTTCTTTTATAGTTGCAAATTTTTCATATTAATAATTTATTTGAGATTTCTATAATAATGTATTAACAAAATTTCAATAATATATCCAAATGCTTTACCAAGAATAATTAGACTTCATATTTTCAAAGTATACATAAAATGTTAATGAAAATGACCATGTAAATAAAAAACATTACAAATTACTGTCTTTATAGGAAGACAGTGAGCTTGTATTAATGGGTTAAGTACTAATACAAAATTTATAAGAATAGCACACATTTTCATTTGGAAAGAGTTTGAATAAGATATTTTAAAAGCACAAACATTAATTTTTACTAAAATAACAAATAATTATTCTATGATACATACACTGGCAGCTTATATGAATCAATTTAATTTCATATAATAGTAATACTTACATATGTTTGCTAGTTTTTAGATTTATATAAAACTTACACGTTTTAAATGCTTAAATATATCCATAAATAGCATGGTGCCTATGTGTAAAAGATGGATAGTTTTAAGAATTTAGATAAAATTTAGACAATAATTTATTATTAAAAAAGAGAGTAAAATTATTAATTTTATTTTCAGTAAATAAATTGAATTGTGATAAAAACACAGGTAGAGAAATGTATATGCAAAAAAACATTAAATAAAAATGCATTTCCATACCTGAGATGATAATAAAAAATATAGTATGATGAAGTAGTATATATTACGAGAGCTGAATAGTTCAAAACAGGTAGTGCTCTGTCTCTCTGCTGTTTGTACTGGCTTTGCAATTAATGCTTACTTATTAAATAGTAGGTATAATTAGGACTGGGAGAAATTTGACTCAACTAAAATCCATTAAAAAATGAAATATCATCAATAAATTAAATATTATATATACCTATTATAAAAGTCCTGGTATAATCATTTTGCTTGTGAAATCTCTCCTTAAATTGAATTGATTTTATGATCAATCATCTCTAATTTGAGTGAGTCATACAGAAAATAAAGTAATGTTCTTGCATATTCACAATGAGTAAGTATTAATTGACCTTAAAGCCCCATTGAACATTTGGCTTTCCATAAAACAGAGTAAGTACTGCTTTGATAATAAAGAATAATTTATCCTTTAACCAGTTGTGTGTGGGATGACAAGACTGTCTTGCCATGGCAATTTCATTTGACTTATTGAGTTCTAAAAATAACTACTAGTTAAATCAATGAAGATAGGTTTAACTAACCCAGTGCTAGGTGTAAGAAATTGTAGTACCATTTCCCAGTGCCCAGGGGGAAAATAAATGCAATCACAAAAATACTCAATTCTAATTGACTGAAAGTAAATACAATACATGCAGTCATCAGATGTACATTCAAAATAAATTATACAGAGTATATTTTTATTAATTTTTTTGCAACTAATACAATTATAGTATATATGATATAATAATAGTGACATCTAAGAAATATTTCTGTATATGTTACATAACTATAATTTGACCTGTGTTTTGTATCATTGTACTTCACTTAATCATGTTAATTCAGACTTTTTCGTTTTTATATGGTATTTTTAGAGTGTTTTTCAGAATTTTTTCTTCTATTTTTATTGTACTTTATTTCTGTAATATTTTTCCAAATTATGTAATCCTGAATTTGGTATTATATTGATAGTAGTTTGTATAATACAGTTCTATTCTACAAGATCATTCTTAATTATTATATTTAGGCATGTTTGCTTCTTCATTATCTTTCTCATATGGTTCGTCTGGTAGTTTTGGTAGCTCTTTATCCTTTTCTGCTGATTTTTTGTACTAAGCTTATACATGGACATTAGTCACAAACTGTAAATAAAAATGTATTGTGAAACAAATATTTTGCATCCCAATACAATGCATCAGGATAGATTTTTACACATTTGCCATTTCTCCATTTCAACATGCCTGGGGAGTTGAACCATCAGTATTGTCTTTTAAGGATTAAATCTTTATTCACTATTGTATGCAATAATAACTACTTCATATTAATTACATTATCTGTAAATATTATTTTATCCAAATATAAATATATTTATTTATTATAAACAATGATAGAATATTTCTTTCTGGATAATATATACATATATCTGCTAATATATAAATTAAGGCATATAATTTCGGTATTTTAATATTATTAATAATAATATATATTATAAAAAAACATATATTTTAATCATATGGGTATATAAGTGTATATTCACACATAATATTA
This sequence comes from Coelogynopora nodosa, assembly GCA_034780555.1. Classification (NCBI taxonomy): domain Eukaryota; kingdom Metazoa; phylum Platyhelminthes; order Proseriata; family Coelogynoporidae; genus Coelogynopora; species Coelogynopora nodosa. The sequence continues at coordinate 2,684 of JAUZND010005763.1, read as the reverse complement.
TTCAGACAAATAATAAGATTTATGTTCACCCCTGTTATTTAGTGTATTGGGTTTCATTTTAGTTGACTGATATTTCCTTTTCATTTAGTATATTGTTATATTTTAGTTGTATGATTCCCATTCATTACAATTATGTAGCAAAGGAGACTGCAACTGCATTTGATATGAAATAATACTTCCCCTCTAATAATTACCAATTGTGTACTAGCTAATTAAGAAATTATATTGAACTTGGTTTAGAACTAACAGACAATTATTTCAGCTATGCATGTTTAGTAAGCTTATATAATATGAGGTAGGGTTTAATTTACAGTGCTTTTGAGTGCCAATTATAACAATATTGCTTGAATGTGTTTGAAGTGGAGAAATGACATCTTGAGACTTTAATAGGTACATTGTTCTAGAGCTATAACAGTTATATAAAATGTGGTATTGTTTTTTCTTCTGCAATTTCATAGAGCAATGTGACCAGATATTTGAAGGCATCTATGGTTGTTGTGGTTAAGAATAAATGAATTTTAGATCAAGACATAGACTTTCATTCACTTAAATGTAAGTGGGTTATACATATCTCTTGACAATTATAACAAAATTGTTCATGTCTTTTAAGTGTGGAAATGAGATCATGACAATTTAATAGGCTTGACTAAGTAGCTATACCAGTCCAATGTCAATTATTACAGCAATAAGAAATTTATCAGTATTATTTATAGCTAGCTATAGAATTTTGGAAAGTATATTTACTGTTTATAAATTTCCCCAAGTATTACAGGTTGCATTAAATTAATGATATCAGGTTAAAACATACCTTTGTATGTCAAAATGTACCTTGTTCTTGGTTAGTCAAAAAAACATATACATACTTATAGGTAAGGAATAATTCTAAATGTTAATTTGTACTAATTATAAACACTAAAAATAAAAGCTTTTTTTTTACTAAATTGAGTCATGACTAAATATGAATTTGGTAAAAACTATTTTTTATCATTGAATACTATATTGTCCCTTCATCATCTTTGATTAAATAGATAACAAAAGTTATAAAAACAAAATCTAAAGTGGAAAATATCCATAAAAATAATTAAGATTTTATTGATTTAAAGTCATGGTATATTAAAGACAGACTTGGGTACATTTTGACTGTAAACCAAATTAATTAATTAATATATATTATAATAATAAATAGAAATCATAAAAATATTCAATAAGCACTAAATGAAATGATGAGTGATGTCTTAATTTAACCATGGTAGAGTATTTTTTAAATATTTTTTTATAATTTAAAAATATATTTTATATTAAAAAGTATTTTTAGTTTTACTGTCACTAATAGTGATTATTTATCATATTTACTGTTAGTAATAGTGTTATTGACTTTTCTATAATAAATAAATTTATTGATGTTTACTGCCACTGGCATCATGATTTATGTCCATGAATAATATATAAGACAATAATTAAGACAAAGTAATTATATTCTCCACTCCCCCACTCTTCCAATAAATAGTATGGCCTTGAATATATATATATATATCAGTATCTGTCAAAATTGTCCAGCATGGTAGCCAAGCCAGAGTGCAACTAGCAATTTGTATGAAATTTCTAAGCCTAAAGTTCCACCTAAAAAAAAATACTACAATATGTTAATATGATTTCTCATAGATACAGACAACAAAACTGTTCAAAATATATTTAAAAAAAGGAAAATATATATGTTGGTGACCAGTTAGGGACCTAACAAAATTTGGGACTGGGCTGACCAGTTAGGGACTTTTTCAAGGTCCCCAACTGGTCGACCAGTTCAGGACTTCACATACTATGGTTATTATTCAGTTATGTTTCATTTTCAGTTTTTGGCATATTTCTTTAATTAAATCATCCACCATATTCAGAAAGTAATCACATTCAAATAACATATTTTTAAAGCAGACATTGTTTTAGATACATTCAAACTACATGTTATAAAAAAATAATAATTATATGAGATATAATAAAAGAAAAAAGTCCCCAACTAGTTGGCCCAGCTAAGGACCTTTCAAAGTTTGGGACTTCACTATTATGGAAAGTAACCATATTTAAATAATATCGATTTAAAGCATTGTTTAGATATATTTAAACTGTATGCCATAAAAAACATCAACTACATGAGATATATACCAAAAAGTCCTCAACTGGTCAGCCCAGTTAGGGACCTAGTTATATTGTGCAATGAAAGTTTCAAGTGGACTGATTAGTTGCAGACTTATTCAAGTTACATGTAAATACTGGTTCTCAACTGATCCAACCATTATTTGTACGTAACTTGAATAAGTCCACTTGGAACTTTCATTGCATAATATTACTAGGTCTCTAACTGGGCCGAACAGTTGGGGACTTTTTCATATATATCTAGTATAGCCAATGTTTTTCTATAATATACAGTTTAGTATCCAAATGATGTCTTCTTTAAACAGATGTAGTTATTTTACTAAATGTGGGAACAATCCAATTAGAGAAATATCCCGAAAACTTAACACAACCTAATATTTCATATTGGTGAAGTCCCAAACTTTGAAAGGTCCCTAACTGGTCGCCAACTAGACAGACCAGTTGGGGACTTTCTTGTATTAAGCACTTAGGTCATAAATTAAAATCAGTGTATTTAAACAAAATATTTTTTGAAAAAGATAGAATAAGGTTTGCTG
>JAUZND010005762.1:0-11059 GCA_034780555.1 Coelogynopora nodosa | reverse complement strand
GGGGGGGAGGGGAGCAGGGGGAGGTACTGCGAACCTGCTTAGCCCTATCATTGGGGGTGGAGGGATTTGATAGGGTGGGTAAGGTCTCTGTGGATCCACGTGATGAGACCTTCATTGGAGATACCGGTATGCTGAGCTTTCGTAACATTGATGGTGCGCTTCTCTGCAAGTGAACACAACAAAGTAACAGGGGGAATGCGAGGTGATCTGGATGAAAGATCAATAATGGGGACTTCCTCCCATTCCAATGGTGAAAACCAGTAGAGACAAACAAAAGGTCGTAATAATAATGATAAAAGTTTAATAGTAAATAATGAGTTTTTTTGTGATATATACCACAGGTAACACCATGATGAAACCAATTGTTTTATGCTGAAATGTGCATCAGTGGTCAATTATTTACACCATAAAGGGAACTTGGGTAAATGAAAGAGTAGAATCAAATAATGTTTCATTCTCATAATATCACATATAAAAGAAATGAATCACCGATATAAGAAATATATTTTAATGTCAGAGGGACTTTATTGTATATATTATACAAAATCGATTTAATACTTTTTTCATAGACATTTGTAATACAATACGTTGAAATGAAGAAGCTAAAAACATATTTTAGTTAATAAGCATATCTATGAATCTTAAAAGTTATCATTAATAGAATTCATTTGTACATCCAAGCTGATACAGGAAGAGGATATTTGAAGATAAACTGAACTGACGGTTTTACTCTTGAGAGTCGCGAACTTTATTAAAACGTTATCATCTAATTTATGTAGAATTAATATCTATAACAGATAAAATGAAGCAGTCATTAAAAATTTGGAAAAATAATTTTAACATTTGAACTATTTAGATAATTTTTATTCTTCAAAAAAGCCTTAAATTCATTTAATGGATTTAAAATAATTAAAAATACTACTAAATAGTGATCATAGAAGTCTTAATAAAATAGATTACAAATTAGTGCTCAAGTGGTCGATATTGGAATACTAGATGACATATTTTAATATAATTTAAAGTAAACTCATGTAAACTAATCTCACCTCTCATTCCCAGACAATTGCTTTTCGTCAAAAATGTTATATTATAATAATATGATTGATGGTACCTGATGAGCACGGAACAGCTCGAAACCAGTAGTGATGTGTCTTTCTGCTGTTTGTACTGGCTCTGCGCTTACTTATAATACAGCACTTATCGAGTTATATAAAGCAGTCAACTGAGTCTGTATTAATACGAACAATAACTTTTTTATACATTTAGAAATAAATATTTAAAAATGAATGCAATAATTAAGAAAATAGAACACACATTACATCTGTTCTGAGGTACAGCCAAGCTAAGGGGGCGTTAGAAAATAATGAAAAAAAACCAGAAGGCTATATTAGTTTTAATATCTAAAACCAAAAAGTCGTCACTTGCAAAAAAAACAGCCCAGAAGAAAAAACGATAATATATAATTAGTTTTACAACGCGACAACAGAATCAACAACACCAACGGACAAAGATGCAAGCCATAGGAAACTCCTCCTGGGGTAAGTAAAAGGATGACAATGCGGCCATACAGTGGAGGAGAATGGAGAGGGGAGGTATAGGTGCGAGGTGGGAAGGGAGGAAGCCAGGTACAACATGCCAGCAGCTGCAGCATTACTTTGGGCGGTCCAGCAGGACTACTGTTGCAGGATCCCGATCTGTGGCGCAATCGATCCGCGGTTGACCAGGAGTTGTGCTCCCCCGTACCGGTCAGAGCGGCCGTCTTACGCGCCACATCGTCCGAGCTGCTGGTGCTACCACTAGCCCCAAGTGCCCCGCCTGTAGACTGTGGAGTGGGTCTCTGGGGGCCCGCTGGCTGAACATAGTGAGTGAGTGAGTGACACGTGGCGTGACACATGTCGGCGTGACACACATGCAGAGTGGGTGACTGGGGCTGTTGTTCTATCAGGGATTCTCTTTCACTCCAACTAGTCAATCTAATTATCGTATCTTTCACGAATTACATATTGTTACACTTATAAATTAATATTATGTTCACCTTAACACACTATTATAATGTTATATTATTTTGTCAAGTGTTGTTCCAGTAGTATTTATTATGTCATCGTATTTTTGCATACCTTATTAAAATGATTACTTTATTAAAAAATTATTTGTTAATTGTTTGTTTGAATTAAAACTATTCAGCTTGTTTCGACTTTTCGAACGCAGTGGTTATGTGAAATCTTATACTATATTTTCTATTGTATTTGATAAAACTCAACAGAAATTTGAATAACTAAAATTAATAATAATAAATAACGAAATTGTAAACATTATGTTGATATACATTATTATCTAAATGAGACATAATATTAAATTAAGGAGTTGATAGCGGATTAAGTTATTCAAAAGCCCAACATTGCAAGTAAAAAACTGCAGTTAAAATGCTGTGTATAAATAATTTATTTTTAAACCGATGAATTTATACGAGTAGGGTTAACAAAATTTTATCTTATAGAAAAGTATTTTTCAAAAAATACTTTTTCTGCCCGAATTAGGTGATGTGTGAGCACGACGTGTCATCCACAGATCAAATTGCGCCTCGGCTTTAGTGGTAAATTGATACATTTTATATATTTTGATATAATATTACAACCTGAAACTTATACACTACTTGAAATTAAAAAACAAATATTCAGATCAGCAGTGAAATAATAACCATAACAAACAACCAGTTATAAAACATTATTATGTTGCCTACCTTAACTTTCTGACGCTGGGCAGTTGTTGGAATCTTATTAAGACTTTTTATGAAGTTCAAAAAATTGTCCACCATGGTCTGTTGCTCCTCTTGAGATTTCTCGTCGAAGATATCACAGCGGAAGTCAACTCTGAGGGTAGATATCAGTGAGTGATTAAAATGATTCAGACAATCGAAAGGAACTGTACAGTCAGTATATATAATATACTCACTGTTTGGCATTAATGGCATCGACTATTTTCTTGGTCGATGGATGCAGTCCAGGAAGAAGAAAGTAGCGACTTCTCCAAAATTTAAGGGACTGAAACATAGATTAGAAAAGAAAATAATAAATATATTATACAAAACGAGACTTGTTAATGCACGGATAAGAGAGTAAATATTTCTTCAATGGTGATGGTTCGGTTTCTGAGAATGCTTGTAATTCACATATAACAAAAGAAAACATATCATAACCGAAAAGGTTATCATCCATAACAGAAATATCATCAACATGATTAATATCGTGTAAAAACTCGGCCTTCACTATTTCAGAATTATGATGAATCAACCGGAACGAGGTTAAGAGACAGTGAAAAAGGTTCACAATAAAAATGCATTAACGAAAAGATATTATACAGATAAATGTTGTTGGTAAACAAAAAAGGTATTATGTAACCCTGTTTATCAGAGAAGAGTTTATACTGGTTTTATTTAAAGAATCTATAAAAATGAAAGTATGCGTCTTTCGGTTTCTTGAGGAAAACTGTTAGTATTAACTAGTGTTAGCGTATATAAATAATGTTAACAAGATGCATGTAGTATACATAATATATTAGAATTACACATTATTTTCCGATGAATTTTGTATATAAAATTATGTCTAGCCAAAAGCAGAAAGCAAACGGAAAATGAGCTACAAAACAAAAAACACAAAAATAGCAAGTCACAAAAAATATATAATGCAGCAGTAGAACCAACAGACAAAATTAGCAACAATAAATAAGAAGCAAAAGACATGATGAAACAATTCATAAATATAGCGACAAAATATTAAAAACTAAATTATATTCACAATTTTATCCATAATGAGACAATTTGGTAAGATCTAATCCCCTCAAATTTCTCTGGTTTTCACTTGTTTCGGTTTACTTCCTGACAAATATTGAGACCCTGTAGAGAGACTATTGAGACTCGCAACTATATTTTAAGAATCCTTGCCAGTCGTCTATATGTGAAGCTTAATTTTAATTCCTATTAGTCAATTTTATCAAAGTCAAGAGTGTTTCCTTGTAATCGAGGTAAATATGCTCAATATCAATCGATCAGTCTGTCTGAAGTACAGCAATATTGGTGATTTATCAAAATATCATTTAATGTCCCACAAGATAATGAAAATCAATAATATAAATGTAGCTATTTACAAGCATTAGTAACTTATGAACATCTTAATTTGTGTTTACACCTACACCTAACCAACAACAATAAATTTCGAAATTAATTGAAACTTAACACACTCAGCAAAATTCTTATTATTTAAGATTATTAAGCCACCAAATACCATTATAAATATATTCTAATAAAAATACTTTATATTCTAATACATATAATATTATACGTTATGTTCTAATATACATTATCTTGTTTAAAATAAATAATTGCATTATTCTATAATCACACCGCATTAAAACTATAGGCATCTATATTCTTCTTCTTTGTATGCTACCTATTGTAAATTGTTTCGGTTGAGTAATACGATATTTAAAAATATTATTATCAAATTATGAATAAATTTAAAGTAAAGTTAGTTTCGTTATAATATAAGTCTACGGAGTGGTTCCTGAATGCAAGATATAAGCATAATATATATGATTGCATTATATGTGTCGCCAACTTTGTTATTCATTAATTGAGAGGAACTAATAGCTGCAACAAAACAAATATATACTTTGATATGACTAAATATTGATTATTTTAAAACTAATCGATAAATAATTAGTTAACTGTTCGAAAACATGTACCATAAAATTAAAACAAACTAAAATTCTATTAATTCGCTTTTAAAAATATGGTCCTTGTACAATGATCAATAATAATATCATAGTCCACAAAAATCATATTATCAATTTGTGTATCGTAAATTATCCAACTTAGGAAGTTGCATAAATATAAACAAACAAGATACCAAAATTAAAACAGATAAACCAACAACAAAATATTAATTCAACAAAAAGTGAAAAACTATCAATCATAATTGACAGAAATATTTGTCGAAGTAAATTTTTTTTAACTTTACTATCTGAACTAGATGTATTGGATTTTAAATGGTTTCATATTAGACCAAAGAAATTATATATCGGAATTTGAAATATATTGATTATATTATAATTCAAGAATATAAAATACACTTTTTCTGTACAAATTATATAATTTATTTTGAAAGTTAAAAAGGAATTATAGCAATTATTATAATATAATATGGTGAGTTATTATACATTAATAAATGATGTTAGTGTAAAACATAACTGTAAATTATATAATACCAAGTACACATCGATAACTATATTATTATAACATGAAACAGACCTAACAAGGGACGATTAGCAGTAAGCATAGCTGTACAGTTTAGTCCAATCTAGAAGACGATCTCACCTTTTCCTGATTGTCCTGAAAATGATATTATTGACAGTAGGGTATAAGCACCAGTGATTGCCGGTCAAATGCAAACAGACAACTTAATACAATCTAATTAGTTTCATTGAATTTTTTAAATTAGATTACAATACCCTGGTTTAATTATATAACAAAACCATTCATTACAGAATGCATATATATATATATCTAAGTAATACTTAGACAATGATAAAATGACACAATATTACCAGAAAAATGGTTCTGTGTTACGTGTTAGAGAAATCTTATGTGGTTCAAGGTTTTTTATTATAACACTGTACCGTTTAGTTTAATAATAATATTAATTAATTATCAATAATATTTGCTTTTAGTATTATGATAACAAAATAGATATGAACACATTATTTATAAATAATTCATTATCTATCCTATACCTAAGTTTGAAATGAACTATGCTTTATGAAGTAACTAAATATTAAGAAACTGAAAAATTTATTAAAAAGCTTTATTCTATAATTACCCACGGTTACCATGTTGGTAATATACTAATATCGTTACAATATAAATACAGCGATATCATCACGCTAATATTCTTAATATAATGACATGCTATATTGAGGGTTTGTAAGTGGCTATTAAAAAAAATTACGGAAGACCCTCATTTCCTGGGCGATAAGGATACGCGCTAAGCGTAGCCTCTAAATTGGCATAAAGTTCCGAAAATATTGAAATTTTCATATTATCTAGATTGCATTTATAAATACACAAATTAGTATATTTATCAAATAATATTCTACAACGTTGTTCGTATATAAACATTACGTACGTAATCAAACAATATATTTGGACAACTTTAAAATATGAATTAATTAAGCATGAATAAAATATTTTAAAATGTGCATCTGATGTGGTATTTAAATATATAGTAATGTCAAGGGCGGAAGGGATGGGGGGTTAGGAGGGTGAGGAAGTGTAAAGATATTGTGATTAGTACAGAATTTTGATAATCTCGAGACCCAACAAAAATTGACAACATTTCCGCACCTCGGGTTCCAGAAAAGTATGAGACCACTAATTAACATGAGAATTTATGTCATCTTTATTGTGGCGTGATAATATAATATGGCTCGTGAACCAAAAAAACTTACTGGCACGAGACCGTATGTCTCTCCGTCCCCTCGAGTACAGATGTAGTTATCGAGATAGTTCCAGCTGAAGCTCTCGAGCATTTGGTCTGTGAACTCCGTCCACGAGACCACATAATCGACGGCATCGGGCACCTTGAGTCGGTACTTGTAGCGCACGGGGTTGGTTCTGTGCGAGTATCTACCGTTGGTGGGAGGGACAGTTTGTTCGATAAATTGGGATGCGATGGTGTAAATCAGGCAAGAAATTATCAAGATGGTGGTCATTTCTTCTATTTATAATGAATAAAATATATTATTGTGTGTACTCTAATCCTAACAGTAATTTAAATTATCATATATAATTTGATTTTATTTAATACTGCTAAGATAATAAGCAATATTACTAGGAAAATTAAGTTACATTTTATGACAAAATGAACACAAAAAACAAATACCACAATCCATGAAAATGTATAGTCAAAATTAGTACGTACAATGGAGTTGACAACATAATAAAAATATTATTTGTTATTACGATTAAATCAAACTGTTATTATACTCTAATATTTTGTATGTGCAGTAATGAAAAATAAATTTAAAAATATCATTACAAAATAAACTAAATTAAGAAAATGATATTAATAAAAGTACTCAAGTATACACTATTTAAAGTGAAAACTCAAAAAAGTGTTAACAATATTAATCTAAACTTAATTTATTAAAATTTATAAGCCTATCCATTTCTTAATATGATGATTTAACCAGCTTAACAATTATTAAAATAACTAAGCTGGAAACTGCACAAAAGTAGATATATATTGTTAGCATTCACAGAATAAATAGTGAGACAGGATGAGATACTATCAAAATGAAAAATATATATTAAAATGTGCAAAATGTATGCTCTATTAAACCAAAAAAGAAAAGCATAACTATAATAACTAAAAGCATAAACATAATCGTAATTAAAATACCCTAATTTTAAAAAAATGAACTTCTAACTTGGGTCTGTATTGTGTCACTGTTATATTGTCCCCTTCCAGAGAAACCATGTGGAAGATTCGACCAATACTGAACTGATACGCTTCCTGAACACAAACATATTATTTATCACTGGTAGAAAATAGCTTACAGATATTATTGACTAAAATAATATATAAATAGAAAATTATACAAGCTACAAAATTATTATTTTTAAATCGGCGCTATTTTGACATTGCGTTTTTTAAACAATTTAGTTTTGCCAATTTTTAGTATTAATTAGTTTTTCACAAATTCGATTGACTCAGATGAAAAAAAGATTAATTTTATAGGAAATAAAATGATTGATAATAAACGCTGTTAAACGCATTCGTTTCTTTAAATTAACGTTACTCTATTTTACACATCCTACCTCTTCATTCGATTAAATGTAAATATTATGTAATGGAGATTGGCAGAGATAGGCAGGTCAAAACTGTTCGTACATTTCAAAAAGGTGTCAGCTCCATTTTCATTAAAACAGGCTGCATTATTGGAATATAATTATCACTTTCACAGAATATTTAAAAAACTCTATGCAATAATTAAAATGGTACCCCTACCTACACGTAATTAAATTTTCCATTGGTAGAAATGGAGTAAACCTTTCAGTAACTAACGACATGCTCACTGAGACTTGACGATTTCGATTGCGCAAGTTAACGGCGCCCTTGGTAGACACTGGCTTGGTCTGAGGAACCGAGTTAGTAAGTAGGATGCTCGGAGATACCACAATTTGGAAGCCCTTCAAAGCAGATAAACGGATGAATATATATATATATTAGGTGACAGAAAACAATTTGAAAAAATCGATAAATTTAATATTATATTTTTTAAATCAATATATTTAATATTTCATTTTTTAAATCGATAAATTCAGCATTTAATGTGTTAACCTTTTAATTCGAATTTGTAATATTTTGCTGCTCGAATAAGAGCAATTGAGGTATGCGGGTTTGGCTCACCTGTGATAGCCTCTGATTGATGAGTTCCTTGTAGACCTCTTGAGTGGACAAAGGTCTTCGCCGCATTAGTCGTCCCATTTCTAACCCGTCACCACTAAAAAAGAGAGGAAATAAGGCGGACCAGAGAATGATTTAAAAAATATTATTTAATTATAGTAGAAAAAAATGCAATAGTGCAAAAGACGTGATAACAATTAAATAAGTATTACAAAGCATTCTGGTAAATATATCAAATCTAATCACTTAATAATACATTATTTACTTCAATCAAAAAATATATTCAACTGGACAACAAAAACTCCATTTGGGAACAAACTAATTACAGGTGCTTTATTTTGTGCACCTATAAAGTAAAATACAAATATAGAATTTAGTTTAATACATTTAAAACAGGAACATACTTTTAGTACAGATAAGTAATATTGAAAAGTATACATTATTTGAAGTAATTGCGTGCGCACGAATAGCAGCCGACAAGAAAGCTTGTTAAAATGTTTAAAAGTAAAAGAATTATGTCAATAACATTTTAATAATAGTGACATAGTGTAATATAAACGAATTAAGGTGTGCACTGAGTAAGTAATGAATAAAACATTTTGTTTAATATAATGTTAAATGATTTTTTAAATATTTTAGATAATAAAATATTGCAACTAAACAACATTGATTGTAATTACAAACTTTAATTTCTAAGATATTAGTTATAAAAGTGACAAAATTAAAACAACATTCAATATAAAAGTTGGTATATATATATCTGCAACCGAGTTATTTCTGAAATCCAGTGTTAATTAAACAAAACAGCGCCATACGTTAATTGAAATTATTGATTAATGTAAAATAAATGTAGTCACTTCATTTGAATTAAAAAATGGTTCAACAGTAATATGTGACAATCCGCACAGTTGCATCGCAACACACCAGAGGAAACCTCACCATGAGATGTCTTCAACAGAGAAGCTGCCGGGAACAAGCTGATAGTCGTGTAGCAGGAAGTCATCACGAAGACTTGACGAGCTGGGGAAGTAGTCGGTGGTGACTGAGAGGCAGGCGGGCATTGTTAGTGACTTCCAGTCCACACCTGGGTAAAGGAGTTTAGGAGAGACAGGCCGAGTGATAATTAATGAACGGAGAAAGGTAGTAAATAGTAAGTGTGAAAATTCAAAAAACTGTTTAAAAAATTATTTTGATACAAAATTATCACATTTATAAGAAAAGTTAAAAGAATCCACGAAATTCTATTAATGAAATTCACGATTCACAGTATTATCTATGACATAGCGTTTCAATTTTAGCCAGTTTAATTGTATAAATTAATAATAAGAGCTTCAGTTTCCACAAAACTCTTATCCAAAATTTTATTATTTTGCAAGTCGTAGTCAAAGATAATTAAAAATATTACTATATTAAGACTGAGCAATTAAAATAGATGAATTCATCAGTTAATTTTACAATATGCGATTGGGTTTGACTTTATTATTGACTTTATATTATGTTTGACAAAATGACGTTATCCGGTTTTAAATATCTAAAAAGTGGAACCTTATATTAAAAAACGAAAGGAAAAAACCACTAAGTTTTAAATAAAATAATGATTTAAGGAAATATTATTGTATTAACTAGACAATATAAAACATAAAAAGGATAAAACCATTCGAATGTTGACATTTGTACAGTAAAATAATTACTTAATGTAAATATTTGAATAACTCAGTTATAAGGTACAACTATACGATATGATAGCATTAATTATTAATATACGCACCTCATAAAACTGACAAAAATACAATAATAGTTAAAATAATTGGCATCATTATACTAATACGACCATGACAGTCATAAATTATACATAACAAGTGACGAGTCAAATCCGGTTATAACGGATTGCCTAAACGAAGACAAAAATTCGCCATAATCAGAAATACGTTAAAACTGAAAATTTGATAAATATTTATGCAAAACGATCATATAAAAGTTGTCATATTCTATGGTTAACAGTGAGTATCAATTCCTATACGACGATCCCAAGAAAGGCCGCTGTTCCCTTTTCTAAGAGATTAAATTGTACGAACCTAATATTTACAATCGCTTTCCTGTATCCATTAAAACAGAAGTATTTCGAGTATAAAAGTGTCGTTTCTGAATAAAAATTGATCCGTTACAACCGGTAATCCTTTATAATCATTATACAAATGCATGTATATAATATGTAATATACAATAGACTGAAAATCCGAATACGCAATATCCAGAATTCACTGCATTTTCCAAATTATATCTAATTATTGCCGACGAAAATATACTGTAGCAACTAAAAAGAAACAATCCCATTTAGCTGAAATCATTTTAATGGTCGCATTACATTGATAGATATGTAAATATAAAAACTGAACATAGTCTGGGGGCAAAATGGGTAAAATAGCCGGGACCTTGCATTAAGATGTGCCAAACGTTTTATTGCATTTATGTGACCTATATGGTCTCTAGAGTCGGAAACCAGTGGATGCCACTCTGGCACCCTTGAGCATTTTGAGAAAATTGCAATTTTCCAAGATGGCCGCGCCGCCAAATTTTATGTCGATGATATCTCGAAAA
>JAUZND010005761.1:0-11059 GCA_034780555.1 Coelogynopora nodosa | reverse complement strand
CTGTTTTACGTCTGTTAATTCTTTGTAACTTGCTTTCGTTGCAATATGAATCATTATTATTGAAGCGACACTTTTAAATACGTTTTTTCACATTGAACTGAATATGACCCTGTTGTCGACTAGGGTATTGCATTTTTTGGGACTAGTTTGATATAAATCTTTAAGAAACTTTCAGACAAAAAGAAATGTCTACCGTACATTATTTAGTTATATCAGTGCAGGCCAAAAGCAATAATTTAGAATATATTTAATTATAATAACATTTTGTTTGTACTGTATAATTTGACTTCGCTAAATACTAGAGCGTTTTCTAGATTATTTGATCTTTTAAGTAGTGTTATGTTAGTTGTATATATTTGCCTAATTATATTTCAAATAGCTAAATGATTATAGTATATTTTCATAAAAATTGTATAAATGAGCATTGTGTTACATGTTTCTTCAAAAATTTATTATACTGCTTACGATATTATATAAAATTTATATGTTTGAAAACATTTAATAAATGAATCATATTTAATTTATGTTTTTATGTAATTTATTCTACTAGTTGCAATTTTGAACAATTACACACTAATAACAAATCAATTATTTGTCCATTTCAGACGCAGCACATGTGTGTGCGCGATGAGTTTCACCTGGCACGAGTATCTCCAAGAAACAGGCAGTGAGATTGCATCAGGAGCCCTCTTTGATCACGTTGAGGCGAGCTTTCAGCCTATCATCTCACCAGGACAACACCTCGAAGTAAACTATCATGAATCGCTGTGGTGGAAAGCCACAGTGGTACTTGTGTGTGGACCCTTGTTGTCTCTTCGTTTTGTGGGCTTTGCTGATCCAACCGACTCGTTGCATGATTTTTGGTTAGATATTAGTCGTTCTCTTTCAGCAAAGCCGTTAGGTTGGTGTCAGAAACATGGAATGTCATTCACCCCACCTTCTTGTCTATCTGAAGATACATTAATGCCTCAGTTACATCAAACGGAAGAGAATATTTTGTGCTTAGAAGATGTTCTTGGATCTCAACGTCAGTTTTACACTTATGATTTGATTCGCGAGGGTGGTTATCTCGAGTGTGAGCATGAGCTCGATCCGAAAACAGTTTGGCCGGTAAAAGTGATGCGTAACATTGGTGGGCGACTGTATTTGACGTGGTTTGGTAGCGATCCGAAAAAGAGCACTGAGCTCATTATATATTATCGTCATCATCGACTACATCATTTGGGTTGGGCAAAGTCACACACGCTTAGGTATATGCCACCCTCCCACCTACCAATGGACCGCGAGATATCTAATATTGACACTTTTCTTAGGGGAACACCCTGCGCGTTATCTTCACAATACTTCGAAGAGCCAACTGTACCAATTCACTCATTCGAAGTAGGCTGGAAGCTTGAGGCAGTTAACCCGCGTTGTCCAAGTCAACTGCGACCTTCTACGATAATCAGTATTATCAACGATATGTACTTTGTGGTAGAACTCGATGATCTTCGTGAATCGCCTGACAGAGAGTCAATTTGTTTTTTATGCAATGCTGGATGTCCACTCATTATGCCAGCTAATGCTTCGTATGTACGCGGAATAAAACTAACAAGTCCACCAGGTTTTGACGAGACTAGTTTTACTTGGTCTGCTTATTTGGAGAGGTTTCCAGGAATTTACGCACCCTATGAATCTCATTTTCATTGCAATCGATACGAAGAGCTGGATACTGGTTCCGATACTGAAGAATTTATGTTGGGAGTAAAACTGGAAGCTGTCAATCCATTATCTCCTAATGAAATTTGTCCGGCAACAGTTACAAGAACCTATGGTCGACTTGTGTGGATACATTTAGACAGTGAGCACCATCTCATACCAAATTTTATGTGTGATGCAAAATCTGTGGATATATTCCCTGTTGGTTGGTGTGAAACGACTGGTCATCCACTAAAACATCCATTTGCTTATGTGCAATCTGATGCTCCATCCTCGTCTAGTCCTGAAATTAATAAATCAAACAATGGGGAAGAATGGTGTTCAAATCTGTACTTTAATCATCGTTGCTATACGGGCAATTATTTATCCAAATCGGGAGTGGAATCTTTACCTCGCTATGTGGGTCCTGGTCAGGTAGAACGAGTTCTAGAAGAAGTCCTGACAAGATTAGCTGGTGTATCTTATAAACCCTTCCGTGTGTTGCGTGACCTTGAGGTGGAACATGATAATCGACACGATCTCATGCGACTAGTTCACTTACAAATAAAATTTCAAAAGCGTCTAATAGAAACGTCAGTTGAGGTAGCTTACAAGAGTCGCGCGGTTGAAGAATTTTGTCGTCAGATTGCTCTGTTATTGGAGGCCTGTCCGCATCTTATTAGTTCAGAGATGATTTCCTCGGATTGTCCACAGGGCTGTTCAGCACGAATCAAAAGTAAGTTCATCGATAAACTAGCAACGTGGAAGAGGCGTTATGTCACCTCAAAGCCTTTGACAACCCTTGGAGTTTCATATAAAGCTCTTAAGGTAGCAGCAAGTAGGTCTTCAGATAAAGAAGAAATGGATGGTTCCGAGAATAACAGTGATAGTTCTAGTACATCTGAAGAAAGCAAGTGCCCTGAACCTCCTACAAAGATGCAGACAAGAGGAGTTCGCCTGCCGTCCTACGTGTTACTCGAGAAACAGAAACGAAAAGTAATTATTAAAACAGATTCTGGTGAAGTAGATACAATAACCCGTACAAACCAGCCGGTCACTCGTCCACCAGATAATCCTCGACAACATAGCCCGCAAAAAAATGGAAAGATTCGATGCAACTCTTTCCAAAACTCAACGTCCAATTTCTACCAGCATCGTCGTGTCTATCGTCGTCATCCGGTCCAAGATCCAATCCTGCTAGCGGGTGTCATCCCGAAGATAGTTCTTAAGAGCAATCCTTTATTCTGGTCAACTCTACGACTCGGTGAGTATCTCCAAACGACAGACTGTGCTGGCCTGTACCAGCGCCTGATCGATGAGGGAGTGGATGGCCAGGCGTTTATGTTACTCACGTTACCAATTGTACAGCGCCTTATGGGAATCCGACTTGACGAAGCGGTGAAACTCTGTCGACACGTTGTACAGCTGAAGCGCGCCTTTCTTGAACAGTTCACAGTCACAGACGTCCCGCAAAATTAACTGTAAATTGTATAGGTACCATTAACACTATCGGCAGTTTAGATACCGCGCAATTTTTCATATTTGAAATTTTGGTGTAAAAATTTTATTATTTTTATGTGAAATGCACCTATTGTATATTTGTATCAACTTTATTGCTAATGGTATCGTTATTTGAACTACTTATTTAATTCACAACATGAACTGCCGGTTGTTTTATATTTGTGATAATTGGAGATGTTTTATTTGTTTACATTAAATTCAGAATCACTTTGCATGTTTAAAAATGCCTTCATTAATTAATTTGTAGTAACAAATATCTTCTATGTTAAAGTGTTGTACTATGGTGTAGTATATTTAAGAAAGCAAGTTTAATATAGTAGTAAATTTTACCATGTTGATTTTTACTGTCGGTTTAATAACTGAGTTTTGAATGTGACCTCACTCATATATATTGTGTTATAAATTTGTTATGATTTTTCTAATGAATGGGTATTCATTTTTAGATATTCAGTATTGCTTCGTGTTAATTGTACCTAATTATACTTTAATAATAATTTTACAGGTACAGTAGTTCATTTATAATTTCGTATGTTGTTGTTAATTTTTGCTTGTAATTTTGCTTTATATTTCCAGTTGCATTTTGCGAAAGTAATGCGTATATTTAAACTCTTGTAATACTTCATTTTTGTACGCAATTTAATAATGTAGTTTTTTTTTTATTTGATTCAATAATAATTACAATCATGTTGCATTGTTTTTAAATAAATTTTTTAAGTATTTTTATTTAATCACAAATTAGGCCCTTTGCTGCTTGAATTTGTTTAGAAATTGAGGGCAAAACTAGGGAGTTAACGTGGTCCAGCAGGTAAATTTAATAAAGTGGGTTTAATATAAAGTCGTCCTACTCGTAATAGTTTCAAAATTATGGGTATTTGATTATTTTTGGTAGTAATGAAATTTTGAGTGTGAAATTTATGACTAATCTAAAATGGTCAATTTTTTAGTCTTAATATAAATAGTCTAAATACCGATATACATGTCTATTTTATTAGGTAGATAGTAGGAAAATGGATAAATTTTAAAGCTATTCTAAAGTTATATATTCTCATTTGTCTATGTTAATACTGCCAATCAGGTTATAGTTATATAGCAAAATTGTAATCCACATAAATAAATGAACGTTCTTGTAATAAGTGGAATGTAATGAAGAATATATTGTTCATATACATTTTTATATATAATTCAACCAATTGATTTTAGGCCATTTTTATCACTTATTCAGATATAACTTCTAAATATATTTGAAAAGCTTAAAACAATTAATATTGAAATAATTTTGTAAGGGAAAATATTTCTTATGGAAAACCAGTCGCTTTTTGATTATGATAATATTTTTTAAAACTATTTATTTATCATACCTATCGAAATCTCTATTTTGATAGGGTACAGTAAAAGATTTTTACTGATATTCTTTCAACGTTATCGTTTTTAAAATTAAGTGATCGCTATAATTTATTATTGAAATATATACAGGTAATAAGGGGTATGTCACTAGTCATCGAACATGGTATATATGTGAAATTATCTTTTCGGATAATATGGTACAGTGTGAGACAGCGATACGCAAACTTACCAGATAGTAAAAACTCACCCTTGAAAGTGTATGCACCTGGAATTGTGTGTACCATTCTTCAATTATGATGTAATACAATGTGCAAATCGGTCGTTATGAGGTCGATCTTTAAAAATAATTGGTTATTTAACTCAAACTAAAATGCTATTGTCAAATATTTAAATAAAAAAGTAAAATGCTGTGCTTGATCCACTTTTCAGTGTATATGGATTGTGACTTTAATTTGGAGGACAAATCCTAAGGAAATTTAACCTATTCTTCAAGGTCATTAATGCAAAAGTATCTAAAATAAACAAAATGGGTTTGAAAATAATCAAATTAATTAATAAAAACAAATGTAAGGGATTTTAGAGTGTAGATAAAAATGCGTATACATTTTAAAATTAATTCTGAATTATACAAATAAATGAATTATATATAATTTTAAGTAATTATTACATTCCTTAAATTAATTTTTTTTGTTCATCTTTGTTACTTGTTTTAATGCCGTAAACTTTAGTTATTTATTCCTCCGGATTTAAGTCACAACCGACCCGTGTACGTATATGATACAAATAGAACATAATGGCATATTTCAGCTTTCGGGGGGCGGACAATCTGCAAACTGTCGAAGACCGGCAGAGCCGATCGTGCTACAATTTGGAGTCACTTCAGTGAACAAAAGAATCACCCTGAAACATGTTATAGTTAAATACCTAATTAATGTATACTATATACATACTATGGATATTTTATTGATTTAGTTTCAACCTATGCATTTGAAAATAGCTAGGCATAGTAATACAAAAAAAAATTTGTGTGTATATAATATAGAAAAACATATATAGCCTATGTAAACACTATTACACATATGATATGAAGTAATTTACGTACATTTAAACATACGAAAACAAAGGATCCATTTATATTAGAGAAATCCGGAAATTTGTACATAGCCCTCAAATTATATGTAAAATTATTTATCAGATATATAATATCTATATTTTTTCGTGGTTTATCTGGAGCATATCACCGACCAAAATAGTATTTACTGTTACTAAAATCTTTCAAAAACTTATAGATATTTTATGGCCTATAATTATCTGACTAAAAAATTGATTTGGTTCCAAAATAACTTTCTTTTTTGTCGGCCAAAAAAAATATAATGACCAATACCATAATATTTAACAATTTGTATTGCTTGTTGAGTTGCAAACAATATTTTCTGCAAATGAAAAGATGATTTTTGCTTAAAATGGATATAAAAAGATTTACTTCAAAATTTTATTTAAAAATTTACCACATTTTTGTTTGAAGACAAGGTACGCGCGTACCAATTTTCATCTAAATCCGGTCAATTGGAAAGAGGATTTCTATAGAGGGGCGAAAGGGGGTTATAATCCACCCTACACTAAGGACTGCAGTTTAAAAAATAAAGTTAGGATAAAAATAATAAATACATTGATTGTAGGACAATTTTGATAAAATATCCAATACAATAACATTAGTTATTTAGTTTCGAGTCTGCGGCATGCAAATTTGTCAGCCGGAAAAAGCAATTCCACGAATTAGTTCACTGGACTTTTGCGTTTTCAGGTGTAAAAAAAAAAGAGTTCAACCAAATGTTTTCAATTTAATGTTTATGTTGAATCTTAATATTTTGAATTAAAATAAAATAATCTATGGCATTATTAACTAAAATTTTAACCTTTTCGCATATTAATATGTTTACGTTTCATATGTTTTACTAGTGTATTAATTATACATTTTTTCAATAAAAATACTCCTAAATAAAGTTATATTTTCAATATCCACATTTATTAAAGATTATAAATTAGGGGAAATAATAAAATACTTCAACATTTTTTTTGTTAGGTAAAAATATTTTAGCTGAGTAAAAAAGCAGGGTCATACAAATCGTTTAATGAAAAACTTCATTAAACCCCCCCTCTACGTACGAAGGAATGTAGTATAGCATAGTGGAGACTTGTAAACAGATTATTTTCAGAAATTTGAAATAGGATTCATAAATATCTACTCGCACCGACATACCACCGCATTTGCCCCTATTATTGATGAACAATCCCAACAAATATTAAAAAAAAACAATAAAAATATTTGCAATAAAATGTTATATTCTTTATTTAAAATGCTATTCGTATATTATTCCAAATTTAAGTATATTCAAGTCTAAAATTATACTTTATTCAATTTTCTATAAAATTCAAGTACGTTACGTACATACTTGAATTTGAAGTCCATGAGGACACATAATAGTCGTCAGTATATGCAAAACAAGTTATAGCAGGAAATATACAAGGACATGAGTGATTTTTGAATTTATAGCTTCTAAACGGATATTCCAATAAAATTAACAAAGGTTATATATAACTTATTTTGATGAATCCAATTTAATTGTCAATGTTTAATTTGTAAGTTTTATTATTCATTATAAAGCGCTCCGCTTACATTTGTGTACCAATTTTTGGAAAAAATTTCAAAAATTAGGTCAAGCATTAACAGCTTTAGCATTTCTTTCAACCAGTACACTATTGTCCTCTTATAATTAATTCAAACAATGAAAATTGTCTCCAGAAATAAAAATATAAAACAGGATCAAAATATATGAAAAGTTAATTGAATGACACTTATTTTGAAAAATCAGAACCAAATGTTAAACATGCAATAATTCATAATGGACCTATTAAGTAAATATATCCAACTATGTTATATATAACGATCTAAATTCAAGTCATTTGCGAATATCTCGATTGTAAAAATGAGACATTTATAAAAAACATCAGGATATAAAAATAAAATACTGCGGATATTAAACAAACAATTATAGCAATATACTTTTTTTGTAATTGAAAAAATCTAAAGATTTTGAAGGAGCTGATTTTAGAATATAGAAATGTATAATATTATTAATTATAGTGAGACTTCCATATAGTGGCATTTATCCAACGTAATCACTAATTTACGAGATTTGTATAGCAAATTTATTAAATTTAATCATCAAAATATTGCCCAATGAACTAATTTTGATAATAAATAATTCATTGTAGAATTTGTCAACAAAAAGACGATATAAATAAATTTTAACAATATATTTTTTCGAAATAATTTATATTTCTGTTACGTTTCATACAATATAAATTTGTACTTTTTTCTCGATATTTTACATACTTATTAATTAATTAAGATAAAAGAAAGATGAATAATTTCAATAAAAGGTACATTATTAATATACTGCAGTGTCGCTAAAATACAAGACAAAGGCAAGCAGCTGCTTTTTCAGTCAAGATAACAATAATTCATAATTTTAAGTCAATGTCAAATGCAATTTACGTTAAATAAAAGCTAACAGCTATTGACTCAAATCTATCACATTGAACTAATATATAACAACTGTTTGGTGTCAAAATTATCAACACAGATCTTGACAGATATCAAACAAAAGTCTGCGGTGATTAGGTGTACAATACGAATAATATGGTTTTTATACAAAATTGATATCTTCATTTAGTCGATTGGTAAAGTATTTAAAATATTTTTATAAGTCACAGTAATGATAATATAGTCTCTTTTCTTAGAATATTGCTGAGAAGAAAAATAAAAACATAAATAAACATGACAGGTTGCGTCACAGAGCATCAACACATGATAATATTATGACAAATAAAGAAGATTGACTTGATCCGTTAATAAAAGTATCATTATGCACAGCTGTCGAATATTTTATAATAATATATAGCAAAATTGATAAAACGGTCCTCTTATAAATGTGCTTTTTGGATCCAAGCAGGTTATTGATTAACTTTGAACATTATAGCAGTATTTAATGATGTCGGCATGAATAGCAAGTTGGAAATTTTATTATGAATAGCACCTGGATATTCGGATTATCAAGACTTAAAACAAAATCAGCAATCATATTGAAAGGTTGTGGACTTCAAGAGTTCACCTGAAACAGAGGAATAATTAATATGATATCATGAATGTTAATGGTTCACAGGGAAATATTAATAAGCTTGTTAAATCGCTTGACCATCATTTACAAATATCTATTTAATATAAAAGAAACTTAAACCTAATGCTGAGTGGTCTAATATATAATATAGCCTTTGATTTAGGAATTAATACCTCCCTAAATTTATTATACCATTTTCCTTAGAGACAATATTTAGAACTTTAAACAAATATAATATAGCAAGCATTTGAATTGGATCTGTCAATGTTTCTACAGATATGAAAATAATTAAATAATTGTCACAATATACATTGTACCGTTCTTTGTAGAATATTTGTTGTACAGTTCTTTAAATTTAAATTTAAAAATGTCACATGCTAATCATTAAGATAAAAAAAAACAGGAAAAAATTTAATCGTAATAATAAACGCTTATACATGTTCACAAGAGACTAAATATAACAACAGAAAATAACATTTGAAGTATCTTAAAAACAAATAAATGGACCTATTATAAATAATTTTTTTAGTAAAATGTGGTTTTCGGACTTTTCTATAAAAATGTTGTATTAGGAATTATACACACATTCAAGGGTTTCAGGACAGTTAGAAACTCTGCAAGATGCTAAATCCTATATTAGATATTAAATAAAAACGTACAAAGCGAATTTCATGACAATAATTGACTGGAAATAACTGAAAAGGCGTAGACGACAATTTAAAAGATGTACGAATGAAACATAATTAAAAGTGTTTTTTATAATAAGTTTATTAACAATAACCGAGTAAATTAATATAATAATTAAATAAATTTACCATTTAGCAATTTATTAAACATAATACAATAATTTTTTTATCTAAATTGTAGATTATAATTAAAGGGATAATAAAACATTCGTCGAATTATGATGCCTGATAATAACATAATGAATAACTGGACTGTTTTCCATATTACAATTAAATATTATTGTTTACAAAAATGTATGTCTGTGTGTTTACGAATATACCATTAAATATTTCAGCATATTATTATAGTAGAATAATAAATCAAATATTTTAGGTATTTTAACAAAACTAAAATTCAAACAATAAGTCCATTTAAAATGATAAAAATTTTAATATCATATAATTGAGTTAAATTTACATTAATTTTGCGAAATATTTAGTAAATTGAGATTGGTAAATAATTAAAACCTTCAAACAAGTTTTCCGTAAAAAGGGAATTAAATTAAAAAAGTAGAACCAAGGATAATCACATAAAATATTTTGTAACCAAATGGTGCAGAAAATAAATCAGAGTCATTCTGCAAACTCAAGCAATGAAAATAACAATTGGGAAGAAGAAAAAAACTAACAAATAAACCAAACATTTATAAGCATAAATACAACAGTAACGGATGGATACATAGAATAGAACTTACCGGAACACCATCTAACATTAAGAAAATGACAACATATGAATAATGATTAATATATACTAGGAGTTTTTTTGTAGAAATTCAACAGTATTTAATTGGTAATGCATGCGTATTAAGTGGTACCTCCCAGTTTTTAGTTCTCTATAGTTTAAATAAAAGAAAATAAGTTTTCTTCGCATTAACACTTGTACACATCAACACTTGTACACATCAGAACTTGTACACATAAACCCTTGTACACATCAACACTTGTACACATCAACACTAACATTAACACTTGTACACATTAACAGTTGTACACATCAACAATAGTACACATTAACACTTGTACACATCAACACTTGTACACATCAACACTAACATTAACACTTGTACACATCAACAATAGTACACATCAACAATTGTACGCATCAACACTTGTACGCATCAACACTTGTACACATTAACACTTGTACACATCAAAACTAACTTGTACACATCGAAAATTGTACACATTAACACTTGTACACATCAAAACTAACATAAACCCTTATACACATCAACACTAACATTAACACTTGTACACATCAACACTAACATTAACACTTGTACACATTAACAGTTGTACACATCAACAATTGTACACATCAACAAATGTACACATCAACAATTGTACACATCAACAATTGTACACATCGAAAATTGTACACATTAACACTTGTACACATCAAAACTTATACATATTAACACTTGTACACATCAACAATTGTACGCATCAACACTTGTACACATTAACACTTGTACACATCAACACTTGTACACATCAACACTTGTACACATTAACAGTTGTACACATCAACAATTGTACACATCAACAATTGTACACATCAACAATTGTACACATCGAAAATTGTACACATTAACACTTGTACACATCAAA
>JAUZND010005760.1:0-11059 GCA_034780555.1 Coelogynopora nodosa | reverse complement strand
TCATAGTATTTACCTTTATAGTTTATGTTGTATGTTTCTTCTTCATTCATTGCTTGCTCCTAAAAAAACTTTGTGTAATACTTTTTTGATTACCATTTAATGACAATAAACGCTTATTATTATTATTATTATTATGTTAAGGCGCTGGTGATTAAGTGTGAAGGTAGCGCGTTCGAATCCCAGCAGTGTACCTTATCTCTCCCTGGCAGACAGCTGTGTCTGTCGAGTGTATAGCAACCCTTCTGAGTTTGTTCAGAGTGCCATACTGGTCTGACGCGCGGTCTTGTACTGCAGCCTGCGCTCTCTATAGTGCACATTACCTTTCCAAAAACTGCACTGCACACCTGTGCAAGCAGTGGAATAAAAAATAAAAAATAACACCTCCATCCTGCCTTGATTATAACGTAGAAATCGAATTTGTTGGAATTAATACTTAAACTGTTGACATAAAAAGTTTTACTATAAATGGATTGAATGAACCAATCGGAATCCCGTTAAATTTGCCTTACGGAGGAAAGTTTGACTTTTATGTAAGTATTTTTTTAATTGTTTTAGATAACGACAGTATAAACAAATATATATGAATACACAACATTTCTATATGTATATTTATCGTCTTACAAATAATTAAGCGTCCTTTTAGTTATATCAAGTTTGACGATTTATGTATATATTCACCGCTATACTTTATTTACAATTATCACCTATGAACCAAATTATATATTGATCCATATTTTCAACTTTAACAAGATTTTCTAGATCATTATTTTAATATTTTAAAAATAAAATTATATAACATTTTGACTAAATGGTGTATAACTTGTGGAATATATCAAGTTTGGTATAAAATACGTTATTTTCCGAAATCATTAAATACAGGAAACAAAAAGATGCCAACAATGAACATGTATGAAAATGTATATATATATATGCCGTTTTATATAAAATATATGTTTAATAAATTGTATATGTTTAAATTTAATTACTATTTTTATAAAATAGTTTCCCGATAAAGACAAAAGAGTTTGTACAATTTGGAAAGCATATTTTTACGACACCATACTTTTAATTCATATATAAATTTTACTAATATTTTTCGTAATGAAATACAATTTTTAAAATTTCAAAAACTGTAACTTTAATAAATAGGCCTAAACATTTTAATATTATTATTAAAATTATATGTATTGTTATGTTATGTAATAGACACAGAAAATGTTGGTTTTAAAAAAAACTAGAAAACATGTCATGGCATTTTGTGTAGTTCGGATTTTTGTGTAGCCAAATTTATTTATTTTGGATTTCTGAGTATCGGCCCTGACATCATTAAAAGGCCTAAAAACTATGACAAATAATATTTTAAAATATTTTTCGAATTTTAGTGCCTATTTGAGTATGTTTTCAAAATTGGCCTTTTAATATATCATCATCTAAAAATAGATAATGAAAAATAGAATTTACAAACGAAATTTTAAAATATTTTTAGTTTGGAGTGTGTACTATGTATTTCCCCTAAATCGGTTAATGGGAAAGATGATTTCTAGGGAGTGGGGGAGTAGGAGATGGTACAATTACCTTCCCCAACAAAGACTACAATGTATATTGTAGAAAATCACAAGGACTTCGAAGGGTTAACCCTTCAACAGGTAGAAATGCTAGTAAATAATTTTTCTGTGGATGGAGGGTATCTTCTCAATACCCCTAAACTAACCAAATTTGTCTTATAATTCTAAGAAAATTAAATTATGAGATAATTGGCATTGAACAATTTCAAATAAGTGTTCAATTTTTCTTAATTCAATTTTTAATTTGTTATAAGAAATACACAAAAAATATTTTGAAATTCCCTGTAAAAGGCATATAGAGTTATACCATTGTGCAACAATTTTCTATTCATTGGGATGTATTTTTTTGTACTATATATAGGTGTCGTGGCGTATACGATTTTGAAAATCGATAAAATCGATTTTTAAAAATCAACAGAATATATGTCATCACAAATAAACCATTATAATTATGGTAATTATCTTACAATTTAATATTTAGTTGTGTGATTATATCATAGATTTAAACTATATAGTACTATTTATAATATTTTTTATATGACAATATTTATAAAAATATTTATACTATATACCTACATAGTTTAAATCTATGGATTACATAATCATTAATTATGCAGTGTACAGATATTGTCATTAATGTAATCACGATGGAGCGCTCGATAATTGCGTAATAATTTAGCAAATTGATAGTGAATATACTACTCTCAGTATTATTCATGGGGTGTCTGTTTCAATAGGACATAGAACAAGAACAATTTAATTATAATCTAGCATTATATTCCTAACATATTAATTGAATTAATTAATTCTATATTTTTTTACATGTAACTACGTTTAATTTAATAATAACGAAAAGAAAAAAATATGTTCTATAAACGTACAATAACTTCATCAAACCGCAGACATGACTAAGCCATTTCCACTAATTAATTATAGCCATTCTCAATCAACAACCTCGAAAACGGATTCAACCTATTACCCAGGAGTGCCCGTTTTCTCTACTTCGGTAAACGGCTACGGCACTCAATCGACAACTTACAACAGCTCCAATTAACAATTTTCCGGTTACCCTTTCATGTTTTTCGCATGTTTCTTGTTATTGCTGTATTTTCTTATTGCAGTAATAAATCGATTTATGAATGGAATTTTTTTTAAGGTAAGTTATGATAAAGTTTTAATGACCTCGATAAAGGAGCTATAAGGGGTTCCGAGTAGTTCTAAAAAACCTTATTTGTAAAAAGTGTACCTATATCTTTTAAATTCTTTTAAGTCTTTCTAAATTTAACCATTGTTTCATAACATAAAACAATTTAATAAATAATTTAAAAAAATCTTCAGTGTATTACTTTATTAACAGTGTATAAACATTATTAAAAAGAACCGAATATTATACATAATATAACAGCTTAACAAATAGATCTTTCTGTGTTGTATTAACAATTAAAGGTAATCACATACAAAATGTAAGGTTCATACTTTATATATATATATATTATATATAAAAGTTACTGTGTAATATTCAACTCATTTCTAATAACATGTAACATCATCACCTATTCAACTTGTGACAATTTCACTGAACTAGAATAGTACAATCAGTAAATAATAACTTTTTGAGTATGACAGGCTTTTATCTCTATCGGATAATACGCTTTTATCTCTACAGCATAATACATGACAGAAATGTTGATAGTATTGATAAATTATTATTTTAACATATTATTTTTACACAATATCCATAAAGTATAATTTTGTGTTGATTAGATAAGAGTTTTAAAAAAAAGTAACCAAGGTATAGAAAATATTTTTTTCTATAACATATCTGTTACATCTACAACACCCCTCTCCAGTTCTGTTTTTTGAATTTATGCAGCTGCGATTGAATAAAATTCTAGCAAGATACAGTATTTACATTTCAAGTACACTTTGCATGGTTGTTATTTGCCTAGCATTTATATCTAACAGGACTGGCCCTGCCCGGGAGCCGACGCCCCCCTCAAGCCAATTTCGGTCTTTTTTGATGAATGCACATTTTCAATATATTATTTTATTAATATTTATCAGGTGCCCTTTATTTTTGAAAAAAATTCCCTTTTACATCATGGTCCCCAACCGAAAAATATAAAGAAATCAGACAATCACATATAGATGTTTGCTTATTTCTAATTTAACTCATCTCCAAATAATATTTTTCAATTTAATAGCTTATTATCGATTACAGAAGATTAATTTGTCAATGAAATTGTTCATTAAAAAATTAAAGCAAAAAATTGATTCTTTTAAATAGACTATGTTTATTTAAAGAAAGAATTTTTTTTTAATCATGAGAATATTATACAATACTTTTTTAATAACAGATACATATATTATATGAAAAATTACACATACTGATAATAAAGTATACATTTAAATTCAATATAAAAAGAAATATCACATTTAATAGTAAATGTTCTATTTGTAAAAACAAGTACTGGATAAAAATCTCATCATGCTTAAAACGTTTTGCATGACACAATATAAGAAAAAAATACATTAATATTTGTAAAAAATTACGAAGGGATGAAGCAGCAGACAAATATAACTGAATTTCAAAAAAGTTTGGTATTTAGATATATAGTTCAACGGGATGTATTATAAATGCTCACTTCTAAGGAAACAATTAATACAACTTTTCATAGATGGATATCCGTTTTGGCTAGTCTACTACCTATAAATTAATGATTTTATGACGAATAATGATACACGTTCAGGGTGTCCTCGGAAATATAATTTTTTTTAAATTATTGACAACAAATTTTTTGGCTAAAATTTCCCGACAGCCGATAATTTTCACTTCCATTAAAAATTGCCAACCGTTGTATATTTATGATAATGAGGCTTATAAATTTAACACATTTTAATAAAATATCACTTGAAAAGAGAAGTATTCTATAAGTCCTCCGAATGTCAACGTAAAGTATTGCAATGATTATAATTTACAAAAAAGATTGGGAAGGGACTTCTATACACGCCTCTGACCATCTAAAGAAACATTTAAACAGAATAAACGTATACTAAATAATTTACAACAATCCACGACGTAGTTCTAATTTCAAAATACGTCCACGTCTATAAGTGTGCGTTTCTAGCTGGCAAAACCGCAACAGGAAAATAGCATGCGCACAAACGAAGTACCGATTTCTAAAACACCACCACGTAAAAAATGTTAAAGCTGAATTGATAATAGATGGCAACTTAAAAATGGCAAGCCAGTTGATTTGTCGGTGAGACAAGAGTAACTAAATGAAAATAGGCATTAAATATTAAGGGGAACAAGATGTCGGGTTTCCGGAAAGCGTCAATCCCAAAACAGTATCACACATGGTGTATGAATAAGTTCTTTTGCTTAAATTCACTGCAGAACTTCGAACCAAACGATGCTTTTATTGTACATCACCAAAACACAAATCAAAGCTTAAATAGTATTATCGCTATCATTTTATAATTTCACAACTATTTAATAAAAAATAGATCTATATTTAACTTCAATAACATTACATAAACCAGTATAAATGGATTACTTTTGAAATAAAAAATAATATTATTATGCCTTTACTATGTCAATTAACAGTAAAATAAGTTTGAAACTTTTTGGTAAAATTGCCCACTAAAATAAAACACATGCTTTATTTGTTGTACTGGCAAGAAAATATACATTCTGTTCACCTTGTAAAAATCAAAATGAGCAGACTCAACTAGAGAAAATCAACAACTTACTTATTCTACAAATCGATACGAATGTTTCGACGATTATGTAGCTGCTTCGATAAAGGTTAAAATGATTTCATGATATACTGTACATGATTCAGGTTAAATAGATCATAGCATAACATTGTTCATTTACAGAACACATGTCACTTTAATTCACGTGATATTGTATGGTAGTCATCTTGTTCCCCCTAATAACCCCGTGTGATAATTCAAAACAGTATACAACTGATGAGAAAAACTAGTATAGCTGGATATTCCGAATCATAGTCACTCATTAGTGAAACGAATGCGGTAGAGATAGGTTCATGAAAGACGAAATGAGTCATTAACTACATCTTATTGATTATAATAATGTCATGTGTTTAACTATAGTCAAGTTGACTACATAGTAATGATAGTCTGTTGCAAATATAAACTCAGCCAATAAACAAACCCACTTCATCGAAAAAATCCTACAATAGCTACAAAAGCTACAAAAGTAAATATGTTGACATAAAATATGAGAAATATTAAAAAATAAATAACAAAGAAAGAATAAAGTCAACGATGAAAGAGACCGATCATTCAGGTTTCAAAGGGTATTTTGACATGCATCCATTCAAGGAGACTGGAAAATTGATTCTCTGAAATTAGTCAGAAGGCAATAGACAAATTAATATAATTTATTTATAACATATTAATTTGTAAAATATTTACATATAATATAATAATCAACATAGAATCCCGGAATGGCAATTAATATTAAGTAGTTTTTTTACTTTATTCAAGCAAGTAACGAAATTAGCAATAATTTCCAATTTCGTAACTTGCAGACAATCACGGTTGCTTTGTTTGTTTAAATCGTAGTAGGGCCTACAGAGCATGATAGGTTGAAAGTCATAGATGTCCGTATACACCGTTGTTTGCATATGCGTTCATTGATTACATACAAAGAAATAAATACTTAGAATAATAATACAAAAAAATTAATACATACGTTATAATAATATAATCGATATATTTACATTGTTAGTTTAATCGATTTAATTAACTGTTCAGTTATGCACGTGTTTTGAAAATCGAACAGTTCTTACCGCGCAAGAAAAATTAATGGCTCGACTGTTTTTGGCTCCCGTTTACCCGCAATTTATAACATGCGCATATATTATATGCTGCATGAAGTGTAATACCATTAAAATATATAATTCGTGCTACTAATTTAAATTATTAAAAAAATTATATATAAATCCATTTGGGAAAAATTATTAAAAATACTACACATACTAAAATAATGAAGTAATTATAAATATGCCACTAAAAGTAGTGTACTTTTAATAGTAAAAAATTACACAAGTCTGTTTAATCATCTGTACTGAAAAAAATTTCCATCGGATTGAGCTCCAATTTTCAAACACGGGTTAAATATGGAAGATAAATTATTTTAATATTTTTTACAAAGTTTGGTTGAGTAGATTGGTAGGATTGACAATAACTTGACAATATTCTTAAAAAAATACAGATTTACGATAATTTCCTGATAAAAATTACAAAATCGCATTGTTGCAATAAAATCTATATTGTAAAATTATTATTGTAAAACACTTTTTATTGTCGCCAAGTTCTATTATTAAATATCGTCGAATTAATATGTTATCGATACAATTATTACACATTAAAACCTATTTAAAAATCAAATTTTAAACCTAGACTAAAATAATTTAATGTAAACGCAACATACCATAACATACCAACAATAATTATAACCAAACTAATCATTGAATAGGTCATGTATATAATTTTTAAAATTACGATTAGTGGTTTCATAAATTTTGCTTTCATAGGCAATAAATTAGACATTATCACGTCACATTCAACAACTTTTTACTAAATTATGTGATAAAAGCTATTAAAGAGTAAACAATCTATTACAGATGAAGCATTTGAAAATTATTGTTTATTCAACGAAGTTAACCTTGACATTATTTTTTTACAGCAAACTCAGAAAAAATACTAACTGATTTCTGTTTTTTTTAATTTTAATTTAATTGATTAATTTTAAAATTTAATTAATTTAATGTTTTAATTTCGCCTGAATTATTGATTTAAAACAATCCAGGGGGCAAAAAAGATGACTCACCAGAATCGGATTCCTTAATGAATCCGTGTCGAAAGAGAAAGTCGAGAATGATCATAGCTGAGTTGGGCTTGAAGCGTTCGTCGCAGATCAATTCCTTCAGCTGTTGAGTAGAGAGTGTGTCGGAATACAGTTAACTCAGAGCACTATATTAAAAATATATCAAATAAAACATTTAAATAATATTTAATTTTTTTAGAAAAATATATCTAAAAGAAAAGTGTATTAAGTATTTAAATTAGAGTAATCCATTTTATCAAGAATATGTAGTATCTCACTCGCCATTACCTCAAGCACAATTTGGATCATAATTTGATAACAAAAGTCATTTAATAAATGACATGTGTATTTCTGACTTTATATAAAATTGTATAATAAAGGTTATCCAAATCAAATCAATAACGATTT
The DNA here is from genome assembly GCA_034780555.1 of Coelogynopora nodosa. NCBI lineage: Eukaryota > Metazoa > Platyhelminthes > Proseriata > Coelogynoporidae > Coelogynopora > Coelogynopora nodosa. Next base: position 3,223 of record JAUZND010005760.1, on the reverse strand, counting down.
ATCACGTTTTCAATATACACTTGCTCCAAAATAATTTGTCATTTAAATTTAATGAAAACAAATAAATTATTAATATTAATTTAGTCAATTTGTTTTAGCGTGATAAAAATACCATTTTAATCTAGACAGAAATTTAATTATTGACATTAGAAAAACATTGTAAACCATCAAATACTTTGGCAATTTTTTGATAAGGTATCTTCCTAATTTATTGGCGACCTTTTTATGATGATAACAATTCGAAATTATCATCACATCAGAATAAATATACTAAACATGAATACACGTGATGCTAAATAGATACGAAATTAAAGAAGAAATAAATACTAATTTAAAAATATGTAACAAGCATTTTACATAATTCGAAAGTTTTTGTTTTTTAGTAATTTAAGTCTGTTTGTGAGTGTTTTCTGGCAAACCAAAAATTGCGAACAACAATATTCTGAAAAACTCATAAAGAGTTGCTAAACTCTCAACAGACATAACCATATAAGAGATAAAATACATTGCTGAGATTCGAACTTGCTACCTCCGCGCTCAATCTGATCAACAGCGCCTTAACCGAATAGAATATCTCATCCCCTAAATCCTCTCTCGTGTGTATAGTATAAAAGATGGCGTACAATAGATTTAGAACGAAGTAAGATGGTTTTGAAAAATACAACAAAAAATATTAAGAATGAAATGTTCGAAAAACTAATTTAAAACTGATAATGTTTACAATAGTGGCATTTAATAGAACTGTTAGTAAAGGTTAACAATTATTTGAATCCAACTATATGACTCATTAAATTTTTTAAAATTATTTCGAGATGACATTTTCGGTTATGTAAAATAAATCTTGTCTTATTTTTGAAAGGAAAAAAATTTAACTAATATTTTTCAAAATTAGTCATTAATTAATTTCCATTTAATTTAATAATATAGTTTTTTTCCTTAACAATTTAAACAATAAAAAATGAATAATATATAAATATAATAATTAAACTTCTCTAATTCAACATTTTATTGCGAATATTTATTATCTAAGTCAATATATAACAATGCATACATTTTTAACAAAATACGCCAAATTTTAAATTAAATTTTAACCATAAATGAACAATACATAAATCTATCATAATATACTTGTGTATGAAATATCCTGTATATTACAATTTCAATAAAAACCGCTAAAAAGTATGTGACAAGTAAATAGATAACACATTTTCAGGTTGTCGTAGTTTAAAATGGACAAACTATTTACTTGCTTTATCATGGACTATTATATACAAGCAAATACAATCCGGCTTCGTTGACATGTACAATATTATCTATAGCATATTGATTTATTTAACTCTCTGTTGATCCTATACATATTCCTCTATAGTATGGTGGCCGAGAGAGGTCAAAATTAAATACTCTGTGTGTCTTGTTATACACACAGAGTTTTATCGAAATACACAGTTTTATCAAAAGACTGTGTGTTTTATCTAAATACACAGTTTTATCAAAATACTGTATGTTTTATCTAAATACACATGTTTTTGTCGAAAGACTCCGTGTTTTATCAAAAGACTCCGTGTTTTATCAAAAGACTCAGTGTTTTATCAAAAGACTCAATGTTTTATCGATCAATAGACTCAGTGTTTTATGAAAAGACTGTGTTTTATCCAAAGACTCAGTGTTTTATCAAAAGACTCAATGTTTATTTAAATACGCATGTTTTACAATAATTCAATATTTACTGTTGCTCGGTTATGCTTTCAACAAATTTCAAATATATTTCATTTTATCGTTCATAATGGAAGGTAGAAATTTATTGTTAATTTAAACTTTAAAATAAAATAAACACTGTACTACTATTTTTACTAATGTTTTACTAAAGAAGTATGTTTTTTCTATTGCGTATAGTGCACTATCTTGAAAATATCGATTACAATTATTTTGAGAATAAAATTATGACAATATTAATATGACCCTCATCGGTTATAGTTAAAAACCGATCCCGATTCCACAAAAAAATATGCATATGCAAAGTGCCTGAGAAAAACCCGATGCCGATTCTACAAAAACTGATGCTTATGTCAAGTATATACCTGATATAAAACCTGATGCCGATTTTAAATAATATGATGCCGGTGCCAATAATCATATATTTTAAATTTATTTTAAGTAGTTGTTATACTTCCGTCAGCCGTCAAAATAACTAAAATTCTATAATTTATGCAACTTTTATAATACAATTTACTTGGAAATGTAAATTTTTTATAATAATTATAATATTTGCATTAAACTTTCATGGAGTATTATAATGTATATATTATAATAATAAAAATATACTATAAGTTTTTCGGTAAGTAATTCTGTTTCTAGGAATTATAAAAAGTGTAGTTATTTTGACGGCTGCCGATAACAACAACGTAAAATTAATTAAAAATATATATTTATTAGCGTCGGATTATTTGGATTATCAGGTACTTCGCAATTGGCATTAGCGTCGGTTTTTGTAGAATCGCCATCGGGATTTTTATATAGGTACTTCGCATAAGCATCGGCATCGCTTTTTTCTCAGGTAATTAGCATAAGTATCATTTTTTGTGGAATCGGGATCGGTTTTTTAACTATAACCGATTAGAGTCATATTAATAAATATTGTCATAATTTTATTCTCAAAATGGTAATTGATATTTTTCAGATAGTGCACTATATGTAGAGTAAACATACTTCTTTAGTAAAACATTAGTAAAAAAATTTTTGCAATGTTTATTATTTATAAGTTTAAATTAACAATAAATTTCTATGGTACTTTCTATTATGAACGATAAAATAAAATATATTTCAAATTTGTTGAAATTTACACATAGCCGAACAACAATAAATATTGAATTATTAAAACAAAAGTAATCCACAAATTTATTGCAGAACATGTGTATTTAAATAAACATTAAGTCTTTCGACAAACTTTTGATAAAACTTTGTGTATTTAGATAAAACACTACGTCTTTCGATAAACAAATTTGTATTTAGGTAAAACATACAGTCTTTTGATAAAACTCTGTGTATTTCGATAAAACACATGCGTATTTAGATCAAACACAGAGTCTTTCAACAAACACATGTGTATTTGGATAAAACAGTGTGTATTTAATAATAATAATAAATAAGCTTTATTGGTAATAGACACATGTTGACAAACGCAACATTGATTTTGGGGTATAACAATACAACTGGTATTGGCAAC
>JAUZND010005759.1:0-11060 GCA_034780555.1 Coelogynopora nodosa | reverse complement strand
TTTCGTTACTTAATTTACAGTAGAAAAAAAGTTGTGAAGTAAAATATAGGAGGGGGGGCAGATAGGGTTAAAATACATTTATGCAATTATTTAATTAGTAGTTCTTACTAAATTTGGTTTAAATTTCACTAACTAAAATGCCATTAATTATGAATTTAGACATTACTTTAAAAACATTCAAATGTATTTATTGAATAATGTGTCTTTTAAAATTTATCATAAAAATGTCCTTATCACCCCGACTTACCTATATTAAGACAAAAACAGAGTATTGTAGCGCTTTAAATTCGGAAATCTAAAATATGTACGCTTGATTGTAATAATGTAGGCTTTAATTTGTTTGCTAAACCTATATTCTTAATTCAGTCAGCCATTCATCATTTTTGAGCCTAATGATTGGCAGTCACCCACCCCCACTCTATATGTTAACTTCAGAATCTCATTTGTATAGAGACCATTTCTGACAGTATACATCTTGTGTGCACGCGCGCTTCTTCCAAATTCCACAAGTAGCACCCTATACTACACATTGAAGTAGCATACTACTATTACATGGTTTCCGTCGCAGGCTTCACTGCTACCGCCGCGCCATGCATGTGAGTCTTTTGATTGCATAATAGTAACAACAAATTATTAGCTACGGCAGAAACGTTACGAGCAGCCGCCACCGCCTTAGTTTCACGTCACAGTGTCCTGATAAGAACCCAGGAGTGATCTGGACTGAATATTTGTGTAAAAATCGAAGTCTTGACAGGCTGTATCTTATACTGTGTTTTCACGAATAATCGTCTTAGATTTCACTGAATTCAAAAAGAAACAGAATACATACTTGCAAAGAGCGAAAAGCGATATCAGAAATTGTATATTTGTGTTTGCATTACATACTTCACATTACTGTAAGTATTTTTCAGAATTATAAAATTCTATATTGCCTTACTAGTTTTATTTATAAAACTTAAGACGTTTTATTTCTTATGAATAGTAATAAGAATTTTACTGTTTTTAAAATTAATTTAATTTTGTTTTCAAGACTACATTAAATGTTTGTTAGTACATTTTAGTTTTTCCGCCCATGGTACGTAGTATAAGTAATATATAGTAGTAGTATAAGTAATATATTTGAAGAAAGTTGTTTCGACTGAGATAATCTTGTATAGAAGATTCAATTGAAATTGAAAGAAAATCAATGAACAAAAAATAGGTTGCACATATATAATATTAGGGGATGGTGCACAAAATAATAATTTAAAAATATATATATATAAAGCTGGTGCTCTAGAATATTTTGCTATATAATCCGCATTAAAATATCTATAACAAAAATGGATTATGTAGATAGGTATTACAAAGTGATAAAATGTAAAAGTCTCAGGCGTAATGTTAAATTTAAGGAATGAAGTTATCTATTTTATAATATTGAGAGCGAAATTTTAGCTAATATTTTACTTTAAATGAAACAATTTTCTCAAATTTTACAACAAAATATTATTGTTTAGTAAAATGGTATGATATTTGATGCAGAATTTATTAATTAGTAAACATGCAATAAACTCTATAATTTTTATTAAATAAACTATCAAAAATGATAAAATGAAAACATACACTTGAATAATGTTGACAAGACATATTTTAAAATATAATTTCTCCTTCAATTGAATTTTTGATAATATACAGATGATTAATTTAAAGATAACATTTCTAAATTGTGCTAAAAATCAACTGAATAAATTCAAAAGAACGTATTGTTCTATTTATCATTATCTAAGTAGAACTTTATGTCTTATTTCTTTATAGGTAACTGTTAATTGAACTGTCAGTGGTTTATCTATAAAGTTATTCTTTTATTGCTTTTTTATCATCATGCTATTGCCAAACTACCGTGAAATAATCCGCTAAATTGAGTATGCAAATAAGTAAAGTTATCATGAGGGGAGTACGCATGTAAGATACCGGGTGAAAATTAGACCTGTAGTATAGGATAGTCGATTCTGTTCGATTTTAATAGTAAATGTATACATTCTATTTAAATCCTTGACATCACCACAAAACAAATAAAAATAGAAATTAAAAAAAAGAGCCAGAGTTCCGTAGTTATTGCTATTTTCAGTCAATGCAGAACTAAAGCAGCATGGTACAGTTGGTAAATAATAAATGTTTGCACTTTAATAGTGTGAATAACAGAGAGTATGTATACAATAACGTTTAAGTTATGTAAATTGTATCATTCTCCGAAATGGATATATTTAAATACTTCAATTAATTAAGGGTGAAGTGACCAGAGTAGTATGCTATAGTCAACAAATCATAGCCCGGTATAAGAAAGTAATTGGCTCTTTTGTTTACTAAGCATTACTAATTACATAATCTTTTCTTGTACTTGACTAGATATGTAGTTAACAGGGTAAAAAACAAGGAATCATTTTCAAAGAATCCTATATTTGAAAGTCGTTAATAAAAGCGTTGATTGAATACACCGATGTTTAGCCTTTTATGTATTGCATAAGTTAAGTACAATATATATATATATTGCATGAAAATAATGGTACATCAGAATTTATAGAAAATATTACGCATAGATAATTTATGTATTTCAAATTTAATCACTAGAAATTGATACAATTTTATCCTAATACTTTAAACGATAACAGATGTGGTAAATATAGAAATATAAACATTGTATATAAAGAATGATTATTAAGATTTCTAATAAAAAGTCGAAATTTAATGTACATGGCCGTAAGAACGTCAGCTAGTTCTATAAAAGGAATACAAATAGTAAATTCTTGTGGTATACTTATGTATTATATATACAATACAGTTTATTTGGATTGATTTCGTTTCCATCTATAAAACTTGTGGTGTCTCTAATTCAACGGAGAAAATATTAGCTGTAAAAACAAAAAATATAAACCGTGCAACTGCTGGCAAAAACTAAAATGCACTAATACAAAATGGTCGATTGACGTTGATTAAACATTTTCTAATCAGTCACCATCCACTTCTATTAGAATCAATAAATAAATCGCGCAATAACTTTGAAGTATCTGTCAAACATAATTTATATAATACAGAGATTAAATAGCTGTGTTGTAATAGGTAGTTTTATTATGTAATTATGCAATTCAATGTTTTTATTATAGATGAATTTCATCAGAAATATTATCCTTTTATGCGTCATTATTCTAAAAGTTGGCACAAGTGGTGAGTAAATGTTGTCCAAATTTTAATTGTCTAATAAATTATCGTATTTTTTCAATGAATTTATGTTGCACTTTTACAGGGAGGGGCAAAAAGTACCATTATTACCTCAATAAATCCGAATTTTATGAATTTCATTCTTGCCAACTGATATCGATTTTGCAATGTTGATATTCTAAATGTTGAATCCCTAGATATGTTGTGTCAAAGTTTCTGATGCAATGTCATATTCAACACCGCGGATAATTTTCATTCATGAAGAATGGTTTAAAGAAAAAAATGCTCAGCATCTTCTGGATAAATTTAGAACAACCTTTCCTAATGTAGTATAGGAACGCCATTGTATCTGTAAGTTGAAATTAAAATAAAGAAAACGAACAAGAAGATACCTCTAGCTCTGTCGCTGATAGAATACAATTCACAGCTGAAGCGACATTTTATTTGAGCGTTAGCGACAATTGGACATAACTTATTTTATTATTCAATTGATAATGTAGGCCTACTCCTCATGTGTTTGTGTATGGGGTGGCATATCATCAGCAAATTTTATTAGGCCATCTTTTTTTGATGGTACAGAAACTGGTCAAAAATTAATTTAGTTAATTTCGTATTAATTTCGCTCATTAATTTCGTAATGTCCACTGCTAATATTATTTGTTTGTAAGATGGTAAGATCTCCCCCATATTACTCTGCATAGGCAGAAGGGGGCACTACCGAATTCCTATTATCTAACGCAATTTCCTGATATCACACCATTTGATTTTTAAATTGTTGGGGCATTTTAAAGGGAGGAGGTTTATAAAAGAAGACCTCTAACACAGACATAAAAAGGTTTGTCCGACATTTATCACTCTGCCATTAAACGGTGTAACATTTGCGTGCGAGAAAATGGGTTATAAATGATTATAATCATTTGTGGCTATAGTATATGAATGCGTTTCTTATGTATTGGATGTTTTAAATTTTAATAATTTGTCATTAACAAATGTAAATAATGGATTTTAAATTCAATTAGTCATTAATAAATGTAAATATTTAATTATAAATTCAATCAATATTTGACTATACACTAAATCAATATTTGACTATATATTCAATCAATATTTGATCTTACATTGGAATCTTTCATATAAATTCATCATTTGGGTAATGTTACTTTTGCACCTCTCTGTAATTTAAATAAATTTTGCTTTATAGTGTTATTATATTCTATATTAATACATCTATACTGAACTGAATATTTCGACATAAAAAAGTTATTAAATTTGTTATGTAAATGTGAAAAATATGTAGGACACTTTTTTAAAGATAAATATGTGCATTTTTAAAATAACATGATTTTGTTTATATAATAAAATAATTATTCGTAATGTATACAAGCCTTTATAACCTACTGATTATAATTATAGTCAACTATCTCCCCCATTCAAACCCGGCAATCTCTGCAGGTGCTCAGTCCGAACTCTTCGCCAGCTGGAACGGTCCCAACTCCCTGCACATCGGGCAGTCCTGCCAACTCATCTGCTCCATCGACAACTACAGCCCCACTTTCCAGGTCTACCTCACCTCCCCCCTGAGTCGACCGCCCTTCTTGACAGCTGAGAACTGCCAGATCCACGGGGCCAGGAGGGACCTCAACTGCTCCCAGAGTTCCGAAGCCGGCAGTCCAGGACGACGGGAGTTTGTCTACTCGCTGTCAGGGGTGACCCTTGAGGCCGCTGGGGTGTGGTTCTGCAGCTACCGGGGTTCTGTCAGCAATAAAGTTGTCCTCAGCGTCACTGGTTAGTCAATTGTCGTCGACTCGTGCACGTCAGAAGTTCGCTGCAGTTCATGCCTTTTATTTTACGTGTTCCTCTGCTATTCATAATAGAGATATGAAAAGTTATTTTACATTGCCTGAAATATTCCCAGCAAAAATAGAAATACATTGTTTTGTACCTAGGATAGTAAAGAGAAAAGGTTTTGCTTTGTTGCATAATTGAGTATTTATTGAATACTAGAATTCTTGATTTTAATTGCACATTACAGCATTACAATTGTTTGTAGAGTAATATTGTTTGATACACAAAATTCGCTTTTGAAGTCACACATGTTGAAGTCGTGGCATGATTCACAAATAAATATATAGGAAACTGCTTTAGTACTTACAGTATACTATATGCGCCAATTCTTATGCGCCAATTGATAAATATGCGACAATAAGCGATAAACCATGCGACAAATAAATCGATAACTGCTTTAGTACTTACATTATATATGAGCCGATTCTTATGCGCCAATCGATATTCGATAAATAAACGATAATAAGCGATAAACCATGCGACAAATAAATCGATAACTGCTTTAGTACTTGCATTATAATATATGAGCCAATTCTTATGCGCCAATCGATATTCATTGATGATTCACTCAATATTTTGGATTAAAATGTTTCAGTTTGAAAGTTCGACGGTTACTTCTGGGAAACCCTGTATAGGCACTCATACTTTAATTAACACAGATAGTTTTGATCCTCTGCTATGAACACGTCGTCTCTATACTCTATTCCTCCCAACCGCCCATCTCAGACAAACCGATGATTCTGTCGTTGACGGGAAACCCCAACCCGGGTGTCCAGGGCCAAGACACCGCTCTCAACTGCACCATCGTTGGCAAGGCGGCCGGGCAAACCCGGTTCTTCTGGTCTCGACCTGACGGGCGCACAACTCTCCCAGCCAGTCAGATTGTTCGTCTCGACGACTTTACCTCGATCCTCCGAATTCCCAACTTGCGTCCCGTGGACGATGGGGTGTATCTGTGTAAGATTGTCCCCCCCGACGGCAGCCTTGACGAAAAGACAATAAACCTGCGCGTTCACTGTAAGAAATGTAGAACAGTATTCGCTTTTCACGATTAGATTTTTGACGAATTTATTGGTTAAAAATTAAAGTTGTTTATAGAACGTGTTTCAGTCTCAGGTACGTTCGCTTAGGGACTTTTTGCATGTCGGTGATGTTGCAGTCCCAATTCTGTTTCTGCATTGTAAGATCATCATTGTCTTTCCACTTTCTGTCTTGTTCGGGTAGTATAATAGTTTTTTGCGTCCCCTTCCCACTCCTCTCTTGATAGCTGTCCACTTAGTGAGTCTCATGGCAATATTTATGTCAACTATAGATATGTTTGCAAGTCTGTTTGCAGTCTTGTTACCGTTAGACTTCTAGGTGGGCAGGTATCCACTGTTAAACGATATATTCTCAACGTCTTTATGCATTTGCATCTGAGTATGTGCGTAATGTGTGTTTTTAGGGCTACTCTCTTAAAAGCACACACTCTGCACTCTCTTAAAAGCACACACTCTGAACTATCTTAAAAGCACACACTCTGAACTCTCTTAAAAGCACACACTTTGCACTCTCTTAAAAGCACAACACACTCTGCACTCTCTTAAAAGCACACTCTGCACTCTCTTAAAAGCACTCACTCTGCACTCTCTTAAAAGCACACTCTGCACTCTCTTAAATGCACACACTGCACTCTCTTAAAAGCACACTCTGCACTCTCTTAAAAGCACACACTCTGCACTATCTTAAATAAATATATTTCCACCAAGTTAAAATGACAGTAGCAGGAGACCTGTATTCTTTTATTTAAATTTAAATAGAACGATTACGTACAAATCTCAATCAAATGTTGAATTTACTACACAGTGCGGTAAATCATTGAAAAATAAACTTGGAAAAATGTATCACGTATAAAAACCTCATTAATCTCTTGTTGTGTGCTTATTATGAACATACCAACAAGTTCAGTAAACACATTTAAGTAGAAGAAGTACATGAGTGCAAACTTGTTGAATTGATTATTTACTTGAGTCTTCTCCATTACTCTTTTTTATTGACTAATGTGATCTGAACAATATAGGTGAATCTATTTTAAAAAGCATGCCAACTAATTCGGTGGTGAATTTTTTTTTTACAGTTATTGGGTTTGTAATTATTATACTAGAAGTTAGGCCACGAGTATTCCATGGCTACAACTATATAGACAACTAATTTGTCTCAACTGGCAGACAACTGTGCATACCTCCTGGCAACTGTCTTCTTTAAGTTTTTGAAGATTATTACGTTTTTGAAAGGGATAAGCATGATGTTTATTATTTTTAAGTTCAAAAATTTATGATTCAATGTTTTATCACACGGCAAAATAGATGCACTAAATGTGTGCTTCATAATGTACGTTTCAGGTCTGTCGTCTGAATACAAAATGTGAAAGAAATGAAGTTAACGAATTGGAGGAAGATAGTATGAATATTTTATATTGGCTACATCTTCAGGGCATATTTCTATTAGTAGTGATTGATTGTAATCACTTGTTTTTAATACTCGGCGAATAACCCACTTGAGTTAAATAATATAGTTAAATATCGCAATATTTTTTATATAACTTCGAGCATAAAATTCTGTTTAAAATGCTGTACAATGATTTTTTCTCCATATAATTAATATTTTATATTTTCTATATAATTATATAGAAACTAACTGGGATAAGAAATTTTATAGACACAGGTTTCTTTGAATATGTACATATATTTTCACAAACATATTTTAATGTACTCTTAGCCAATAACAAATTAAAAAAGATATATCAATGTTTTACTTTTTGTTGTTACTGATCTAGAGCAATTTAAAAGGCTGATATAATTTTTTAAATTGTATACTCATCAAAATAATGATTAAAGAAGCAGTCCTCCCTGAGAATTATCCAATATAAAGCTGAACATTTCTCTTTCAATGTACAAATGCATTCATCACTCTAATCTCTGTGAAGAGTTGCTATATATATAACAAATACATATTTTTAAATACTTGTAACGTTCCAAGTTTTGGGGAGGGGTGTTTGAACCCTTTGTTATATACCCTCACCCGTACGTATATACGTATGCACCTCATATGCACCTCACACTCAACAAAGACAACAAACACGTACCCTTTACAAGAAACCATAAACAAGTTCCTATTTACAAGAAACCATATGACAAGTTCCTCTTTACAAGAAACCATATGACAAGTTCCTCTTTACAAGAAACCATATGACAAGTTCCTCTTTACAAGAAACCATATAACAAGTTCCTCTTTACAAAAAACCATAAACAAGTTCCTCTTTACAAGAAACCATAAACGAGTTCCTATTTACAAGAAACCATAAACAAGTTCCTTTTTACACATAACTCTATCTTTCCTTTACCATTTCTCCTCCTTTTCCAATTTTTTATTAATATTTTTACTCGTCATTTCTCCCTCTTTTTTGTCTTTTCTTTTCCATTTATTATTTAATTTGGCCCCATCCTATTTTGTCATAGTTAAATGTAATAACGTCCCATTCCCACCTCATTGTTTATACATGACTACCGCTCTCCGTTATATACATCCTGGTTTGCAACAATGCACTGAAAACGGAAGCATGAGCTAGCTCTATAGCACATTCCCATGTTGTATTTCTTATGTCAAAAAGTAATACATTTGTTTATTTTGTAATAAAGATCAGATTAATTTGAATCAAACTTGCTCCACCTCCCCCCCCCCCCCCATATAGATCCTCCCACATCCGTCAGCCTCTCGATAACCCCTCGTGGCCCCCAGAACGCCCTCACCACAGTGCGGCTCGAATGCCTTGCCACAGGGGGCAGCCCTAACCCCAGCTATCGCTACTATCGCCATCGGTTCAATCAGGGCCAGCCCGAGATGGTGCTGTCTTCCTATATCCTGGGAAGGGAGGACAACCACGCCCGGTTCTACTGTATGGCGATCACTCCGTCGATCGATGGAGGTGTCAGCTCCAACACGGTGACCTATGAAGTGATCTGTGAGTGGTCGTTCATTAGCCAATAATAGTGAAGTAAAATTAAAACTGCTGATACTGAGATCATTTAATCTATTAGCCGTTTAACACGCCATGAATTTTAGACAGCAATGACGTCGTTAAAAGGTTGCTTGACGTTAAGACAGTCAATGTACGTTTTATATAAATGCACGTCAGATATTTTACAATTGATTTTATCTCCAGATGTTATAGTGTTAGTTTTAAAAACCGAAAATATCACCTGACTCGGTTAAAAACTTGAAAATTGAAATGAATGCAGAGAATTAAATAAAATGCTCTTAAAAGTTTACAACGACAGTGACTGATATTTGGCTTTAGCTTTGTGATATCTTTCGTGAAAATATGTATTCTGTCTTCAGTTCTGGAAATGATTATTAAAAGCTTTTAAAAGCAATATTTTTTCCCAAAGGGTTCGTGTACATGCTGTTAACTAATGTGAGGGTGCATTTTATGAATAGTCTTGCATGATTTCAGATGACTTCAGAAGTTTTCATTTTACCTTGAATCTTAACTAAAAATTATGAACATAAAAATTTAATGAACCTCCTTAATTTATTAATTTAACTAATATACAATAGTAATAGAGGAAGAATCGACTCTTCTTATACTACTTACAATATCTTAGAATGTATATTGTGTAAGCCCAGTAATTCATAAATTCTTTCATTTTTAATAATTCTTAAAACATTGATTGCAATATTCACTTTTGTTTATATAAATATTTATAATTTATGGAATTTAAAGGAACATTTAAAAAAAACATTAAAATATTAATAATAAACATCTCTAACAAACAAGCTCCTCGGTCCCTACTGACAGTTGCCCCGCACGATTTGACCTTGACACAGCCGCCATCTTTGATCCGAGAAGGCACCAGCTATGATCTCGTCTGTCAGACCAGCTCCTCCAGCAACCCGGCCGCCAATGTCACCTGGCAGAGTCGGTCAATGAGTGGTCACGTGACTGCTGACGTCACCAGCAAAGTGGTCCTTACGGAAGACCGGACCAATGGTAATGAGAGGCGGGTTTGGTTCTATGGTGTGGATGTTTCAGTGTACAATGAGTAGTATGACGTATAAGATCCGTCTTCACATTTTGATCTGTTGTTTAAATGAATCAATTATTAAAGTATAGGCTAGTTGTAATACGGTCCCTCTCGGGACCGCTTTTGAATATTGGGATCTTTATGAGAGCTGCGAATATAGCACAATAAGCAACTTGAGTATAAGCTTTCATTAATAAGTAATCCTTAAAAGTCAATATTTACAGACAGCCGGTTTTGTCTCTGATTTTGTCTCTCCTTCCAAATTTGTCATTATTAACTCCTTTGAAAATGTGCATTTGTAAACATATAATCCACAAACTTCACTAAAAAGTGACTTTAAAAGCAGTTATTATTTATAAGCTAATCTGTGGGAGGGCCATAACCCTTCAATTTACCATGATTTCACATAAAAAGGCGACCTTTGGATGATATTTTTTATTGTTATCACTATTGTTTTAAAAAAAGTAAATTTTTCGTAATTTGCCTATTTAAAAAAAATGGATAGCAAACTATAAATGTTGTAATATTATTTCATATATAATTTATTTGTTTGTGTTATAAGAGAAATAAAAGATTAGGTTTTAAATTATAAATATCAACAGCATTTTTAGGTGTTCTAAGTGGATAAAATTGATAAAAAATGTAACAAATAAATCACTCTTCACACACATATACATTGTTTCATATAATAGTTTCAATATTGTGAATAATTTACATTTAGGCGGGGTTTTCCTGACCTCAACAGTGAGTATCGTGGGGAAACGAGAGATCAATAAGAACGTGTTCACTTGCATCATCACCCATGGTAACATCCAACCTTTGAGGCAGTCGGTGGATGTGGAAATAATGTGTGAGCTTTTGATACATACCTATTTATTAGTATTACTAATAATATACAATTGGTGCATACGAGTAGTATAGGAAGAGGGGGGGGGGGGGGGGGGGGGGGGGGGGGGG